>PVHP010000527.1:124827-142066 GCA_004024765.1 Zapus hudsonius
CTCTCTCTCCCCGCGTTGCTTACAATTATTAATTAACAGCAACCCGTATCACCCCCATCCCCAGGTGAAGCACTATTTGGCAGAGGTGCAGAGGGAGCTGGGAAGGAAGAGGAGTAGAAGGTTCTGGTTATTGAATTCCTCCAGCAAAGCCCACTGTGCTGGGGGTGGGGGGTGGGAGAGCGGGGTGTCAAACTTCCCTGGGACAAGCTGTACTGCCCTTACTAAAAGCAGGAAAACCCAAAAGCTGTAAAAACACAGCTTTGGATCTTCAAGTGCTACTTCTCTGAATCTGTTCTGAGAGAAAGATTATGTATATATGTGTATATGTATAGAAAAAAATCATAGGTTTTGGTATTATCCATCTTTTTGGGCATCCATCCACTGGGAGTCTAGGTATAGATCCTTCCCAGATAAAGAGACTTATTTCATGCCCATCTCTTAGGGACTCTTATAGGGCCATGAAAGTCTTACCTCTATAAACATTTCATAACATTAAAAATGAAGTTAAAATTTAAAAGGTATTTGTATTTATTTGCAATCACAACAGAAAGAAATGAGTACACCAGGGCTTCTTGTCACTGGGAATGAACTCCAGATGCTTGTGCCATTTTGTGCATCTGGCTTAACATGGTACTGGGGATCAGATCCTGAACCAGCAAGCTTTACAAGGAAGCATCTTTAACTGCTGAGCCGTCTCCCTAGTCCTGAAGTTAAATTTAACAAAGCATAAACTTTCAATAATCATCTGATTTTTTAAAGTGTATTTAAGAAACACTAACAAGAAATACTAGAAAACATTAAAGGCTGGGTGGAATTGTGGGTGACTTATACATTGTATTTTTCTGTAGTTATCAAGTTTTTATAATAAAGATGGAGTGCACCTGTAGTTTTTGCAAACTGCTGATTTTTAAAAGTATTTTTATCTTTTTATTTGCAAAAAGGGAGGGGGAGGGAGGGGAGGACTGGAGAGGAGAAGAGGAAAATGGGCAGGGTCTCCAGCCACTGCAAATAAACTCCAGATGCATGTACCACTTTATGCGCCTGGCTTACCCCTGAGCTGTCTCTCTGGGACCTGCTGATTTTGAAAAGGAAACACCAGCAGCAGCACTAGGATTTCTCCCCCTCCTGAATCACCCGCCTGGCTTAGGAAGGCGAGTGGGAATCCAGGAAACCACTGTGACATTTTCCCTCCCGCCCCAGTTTCCAGCCCCTGAGGAACAGCAGATGCTGTTTCTGCTTCCTTTCAGAATTCCCAAGAGCCGACCCCGCAAGGCTTCTAAGCCTAACAGCACTGAAATCCGTGGAGGGAAAAATCACCATGGAATGAAAGGATCAACAAACTTGTGCATGTGTGCCCACGAAAAGGTGATGCACAGAGCTCCCTAGGGAGCCTGACTCAGCGCAGGTGGGGGTGGGGCTGGCCCTCTCCCAGGCTGACGTCAAACCCCATCTAATCAGTTTGGGGTGGGGGAGGGCAAGCGCCCTCAGGAAACCCACAAAGGGGCTGACAGAAAGGAGGGGGAGGAGTCCAGGGGTCAGACTAGCTCTGGAAGCCCTTCTTCTAGGCAGCCACTGCCCACCTCCATTTAAACTGCAGACTGGAATGGAAATGCTGATGGGCTGGGCCCGGGGAGTCTGACCCTAGAAGTTCTCCAGTTCTCTGGGGCTGGCAGTTCCTGCGATTATCATGAAAACCCAGTGACCCAATTCCTCGACCTTCTTTTCACTGCACAAAAAAGCAAATATTTGCCTTAAAGTGTGTGGCCCTGGTAGGAAAGCGATTTTTTTAATGCCACAGCAAACTCCAGTGCATCATGGAAAATGGTCCAAAAGCAAACTGGTAGCTGCTACTCTTGCCACAGGCACAAGGGCCTACAGAAAAATGCCCCTGGCTTTAAAAAGTCACCTTCCCTGGTCACATGGCTACTTCCTAGCATTCCCATGACTCCTAGACATTTCCAGTCTGCCTCTATGCTAGGGAAGAGCTCACCACAGACAGGCAACATGCTGAGAAACCCCATGACTTCCCCACCAGATCTCTTTCCCAGCACCTCCGGAGGCATTAGGCTAATCCACTTGGGCCTCTACCACAGCACACACCACTTGCTGTATGGTTCTCCCAACTCTGGAAGAGTTCTGGGAGTTGGGGCCAAAATTCCAAACCACAGGCTCCAGGAAGCTCACATGGGGCTGCCTGATCCATGACCCAGGTTCTGAATTACCCTTTATCAGCTCTGTCCCCTCTGAAAGAACCTGGGCTGGAGCAATTTAACTCATTTGCTTAAGTAACCTGGGAGAAGATAGCTCTTAGGAAAAGAGGCAGGGGGAGCCCCCAGCATACCACCCTCAAGTAGGACAGAACTTTTCTTGAAATGGGACCAAAAATCAGTGGTCAAAAGCAGAGACGGGGGAGGGTGGTGTGAGCCACATACTCTCTGGCTGGGTGGCCTCAACAGGATAAGGTGACAGGCCCCATTTCCTCCTCTGTGAAAGTCAGACTAGGCCTATATCATAAGAGGATGATGGAAACTGAACTGATGTATGAAGTGATGTGTAAACACTATGGGCATTCAACCAATGGAAGTCATAATGAAGATGAGATAGGAAGGGACACTGAGAAGGAATGACAGAGGCCTGCAGGTGCCCTTCCTGGGAAGTTAGGAATCTGCTAAGCTGCCAGGCACTCCAGAGAAGTACAGAGTCCAGGCCTCAGGGAGAGATCCTGTTTCCATCTAGCCTAAGCCTGGCAACAGGAACATTTTGTCCAAAGAGAGGGCATATCCATAGGATGATGTCAGAATGTTGAGGATCTTGAAGGCCCTATTTCAAAGTTAAGGAAAATGAAGCCTGAAGGGAGGTGGGGATGGGGGTAGGGAAATAAAAGGAGTCAGACCAGGGCCTACGGCCACAGCTATGACTCAGGTCTGCAGACTGCCCACAGAAGTGGCCACCCTACCTCCTCAGTCCCATGAGACTCATACATAGTGGCCAGGCAGCCAGCACACAGTCACACCTCAGGGGCATTCTGGAAACACAGTCATATTTACAAGGCATGTGTTTTTGCCCTGGGCAAGGATGTATCTAGAAATGTCCCAGATCGTGCAAGCTTAAAACTCTTAAGTCTCTCTTGTTTCCATTGCCCTGGTGCCAGCCCCTACGGATGGCTTTTCTCTCTCCATGTTGCAAGTCAGTGTGGCACAGAGACAAACATTCCTACCTATGGCAATGAGGGAAGGGAACAGTATAATGCCCTCCTAATCCAAACCAAAGGAGAGAAGGAAAATGTTAACAAATAAAGACATTTCAATGGCTCTTCAGACCCATCAAATCCGGTTTTCCAAGATGGGCCAGGCAACTTTCTGCTACTAAAACACACACTTAAGATACAATTTATAAAAAGAAAAGATTTACTTTGGTTTAGTCTTTAGGCTTCAGCCCACTGTTGGGTGGGTGGGGAGCTTTCAGCCTGTGATAGCACACCATGACAAGAGTGGATAGCACAACAAAACTGCTCACTATGAGGCCAGAAAGTGAAAGAGATGACACCCTTCAGTGACTTCCCACCATATCCTACCTTGTGAAGGTTCCACTCAGGTGAACAAGCCTTTAACACACAGGCCTGAGTGTCACTTAAGAACCAAAACATAGCATTAGCACACTCTGAAGGCATGACATTAACAGGAAAAACAACAACAAACTCCCCCCCCCAAAAAAAAAAAACACCAGAAGCCAGTTAATCTGCTTATCTGAGTGTGTTTCTACAGAAGCTGGCAATATTGATGTCATTTTAGGAGCCTTAATGACAACTGAGGTCATTAAGGTCCCTCAAAATGGCTACAATATAATGCTGAAGCATTTTCATAAGACTTAATTAAAATTTTACTGTAACTTGTTTGAAGTTTAATGAAACTTGACAAAGTTAATTACATTAAAAAAAAAGACAAAAGCTTCATCAAAACTTTCCTACCCTTACCCTCCAAGATGAGCATGTGCGCATGTGCAGGTACCCACAGTGGAATGCAGGAAGGAAATGGATGTTAAGAGTGGTTATGGAGAGCCAGGCTTGGTGGCATGCGTCTTTAATCCCAGCACTCAGGAGGCAGAAGTAGGAGGGTCAATGAGTTCTGGGCCAGCCTGGGACTACAGAGTGAGTTTCAGATCAGCCTGGACTAGAGTGAGACCCTATCTTGGTGGGTGGGGGAGGGAAAAAGAGTGGTTATTGGACAGGACAGATGGATCAGCAGTTAAGGCACTTGCCTGCAAAGCCTAATGACCTGGGTTCAATTCCCCAGCTCCCACATAAAACCAGATGCAAGTGGTCCATGCATCTGGAGTTCATTTACAGTGGCAAGAGGCTCTGGCACACCCATACTCTTTCTCTGCTTGCAAATAATTTTTAAAAAACAAGAAAGAAAGAAAGAAAGAAAGAAAGAAAGAAAGAAAGAAAGAAAGAAAGAAAGAAAGAAGGAAGGAAGGAAGGAAGGAAGGAAAGGAAAGGAAAGAAGGAAGGAAGGAAGGACGAAAGAAAGAAAGAAAGAAAGAAAAAAAAGATAGATAGATAGATAGATAGGTTTTTCTTCTGGTTTCTCTAGAAGTTGTTTATGGAACCCCCACAAAAACTTTATAGGCAGCGGCAGAGACGTGGGTACAAGAGAGTGGGGGAAGCCACCTGTGTAAAATGCACATGACACAGACAAATAGACAGTGATGTTCAAATGCCGGTGCAAACAGGAGTGGAACTCAGCTTCCCGCTCTTTAAAAGAACTGGCCAGTGTTACTATTTTAATTGTTGGTGTTGGGGGTTTTGGTTTGTTGTTTGGAAAGAGTCTCACTGTGTAGCTCATTATATTTGAGGCTGGCCTCAAACTTGCAACAATCCTTCTGCTTCAGCCTCTCAAGTATTGGGATTACAGAGAATGGGCTTGTTACTGAAAATCTTAAAACAACTGGAATAACCACTAAATAGACTAGCTTTTTATCATATATTTCCAACTCTGAAAATATGGCATGTCACATGGTTACTAGCAGTGATAACTTAGAGAGGCCAAGGCTGGTAAGAGAAACTCAAGTGGGGCTCTGAACAGGCATGACACCCTGGCCCAGGCCTTTGGGCACAGTAAGCAGCAGCCTCTGGTGGACTTTGTGGCATACTCATTTCTTCCTTGCCTTCTTAGATAGGCAGGAACATTCATTTTCACACATAAACACGTACACCCTATATTTGGGGCATGGGTAATTCGACACAGCAGTTGTTGCCTCCAAATCTGACATAGCATCCATCCTACCCTGGAGCTTACCCCCTGGGGCAGTCCTCAGTTCTAGCCACCGACATGGAAGGAAAGTCATGTACTTGAATGATCTGCTCAGCTGAAAGCAGGACTCCAGAACCTTCAGCAGCAGAGCCCAGACAACACAGGCTCCCACAGAGCCACCTGCCACAAAGGGGAACCTGGGCTCACACACCTGAAGTAGCTTATCCAAAGCCTTTAATTACTGCCAAAGATCTTGGCAGAGAGCCAGGCAGACTCAGGTATCCACAGAATGGACTGTATAGGCTTCAGGGGCATCCATACTAGACTGGAGTCTGTCCCAGCCCGACTGTAGCTTTTGGTCTGCATCTGTTCTGTATGGAATGTTCTGAGTTTCTGCATCTGTAAAATGGATGTGGTTACTTCACCTATATCTTTTTTTTTTAAAGAACACTTAAGCAGAGATGTCTAAGTGGTAAAGGGTTGATGTCTGAACAGCACAAGCAGAGGCCCAAGCACCAGATTCTAAGCCTGGCTCATTGCTATATTATACCTGGAAGATCTTGAGCAAAGTCACTTTAGCTCTGTGAGACGCTTTTTTTCCCCCTAGGACCTAGTACACGCTAGGCAAGCACCGTACCGCTGAGCTGTCGTCTCTCCCACCCTAGGCTTAGTTTCATCATCAGTAAGATTAGGAGTGGGAACTAGCTGGTGTTTTCGTCTTCTTTTAGTTTCTAAGGCTTGAATCTAGGCGTCTCCCTACTGCTGTAAATGCCCGATAATCACTCAGCACCCCCTTCATCCGCAACGCACTGACCACGGCGGGGGTTCGGGCAGCAGGAGCAACACGATGCCCCGTCCACTCCACTCGTCTCCGAGACCCACGTGCAACTGCTCCTTTAAGCGACGACCCCCGTGCTGGGGACGCAAAGGGCGTGGAAATGGGGCTGGAGGCCGGGAGGCGCTCTCCGTGCTCCGCCCGCCGCCCCGCGCCTCCCCGGCGCCCTCCTCGCCCCCGCGCCCGCCGCAGAGGCCCCGGCGCGGCGGGGGCTGCAACCCGCTCAGGGGCGCGCGCAGCCCCGGGGCTCCCCACGCTGTAGGCCCCCGAGCCGGCGCCAGGTCTCGGAACGCGCGAGCCCAGCCCAGGCCATCAGCTCACCTGCTCCGCCGCGGCGTCCCCAGGCCGAGCTGACGCCGCTGTCCAAGCACCTCGGAGGACCCGGCGTCGGCCCCGCCCACTGCCTGGTCCACCCACTGGCCCGGCCCGGCCCGCGACCCCGCACCGCCCTCGGACCCGCCCACGGCTCTGGACACGCCCTTGGTGAAGGCTCCGCCCCTCCCCTCCGCGATGTCAGACACGCCCCCATGATGGCCCCGCCCACGACGCCGGACGCGATATCGGACACGCCCCCGGTGCTGACCCCGCCCATGACGCAGGACACGCCCTTGATGAGGGCTCCGCTCCCTCCCAACCGCGATGTGGGACACGCCCCCTGTTCTGGTCACGCCCCCTGGGCGGAGCCACGCGCTCCCGTACTGTGGGCGCCTCCCGGGCATCTGTGGACGCGGAGGGAAGCGCAGGGCAGAAGATCCTGTCCTGTCACTGGAATTGGGATTGTCACTGACTCATTTTCCTTGAGCCTAGCAGCGCCACTGAGCGGAGTCGGGGGAGGCTCGTAATTCCGGGTTCTCTGCCCGTCCTCCCTGGAGTTCATGCATTTAAAGGGAGCACTGGTGGTCTGATGGGAGCTAACACCGTGCTCCTTCTCTTGTGTTTCCTAGAGCCCTGCAGAGTCATCAGAGTCCTGGTCACTGCTTCCAGAGCTGAGAACCGGCTCGGGGAAGCGGGGGACTTGTGATTCCAGGATTTGTGGCCTGTGGGGTGAGTTGAAATTGTCAATAATTTGTCACTGTCTCCGTAGCTTTATTTTGTTTTCAATTGTGAGGAAATTCATATACCATAAAACTTGTCATTTTAGGGCAGGGCAAGGCTGCACATGCCTTTAATTCCAGTACTCTGGAGGCAGAGGTAGGAGAATCACGGTGAGTTTGAGGCCACCCTGGGACTACATAGTGAATTTCAGGTCAGCCTGAGCTAGAGCAAGACTCTGCCTCCAAAAAAGAATTGTCTTTTTAAAGTGTACAATTCAAAGGCATTGTTTCAGTGTGTGCAGATATCTGGTCTGGAAACATTTCATCACTCAGGGAAAAAAAAGTTTCTTCCCAGCCTCTCTTCTTCAGCTCTGCCCTGCTTCTTTCTGCATGGATTTAACTGTTGTGTCCACTCAAGGCATTAGAATTTCTTATAACATGCTTGAGAAAGTCAACCATGCCTGGAGATAACATGGGGTCAGGCAACCCCTGGGAGCTTCAGAACCAGAGCCCTGAGTCTGAAATCTCCCTCTTCCATCTATCTGTTTGTTCAAGTACTCAGCCTTTGCTTTAGAGGAACAGAATTACAGAAAGAGAAGGGTACAAATTCAGGAGAACTCACACTCAAAAATATCAGTTGTTTCCCTTCCTCTACCTGACATAAGGGCTTCATTTCATCCTCTTGGACATTGAAATGATAGATTACACTACTCTTCACAAATCCTCTGCCCCTCCTACTGTGTGAGGGTTCATGCTTTTTTATGCTGTTAAGCACATGTGGCTTTTATGCAATTTGTGTACAGAAGATCCAGGACCCTAGGCCTGCTCCCTCACTCTCAGATAGAGGGTGCTTCATTGGGTGGGACTTAAAAGTAAGGCATGAGGAGCCGGGCATGGTGGCACACACCTTTAATCCCAGCACTCAGGAGGCAGAGGTAGTTCAAGGCCACCCTGAGACTACATAGTAAATTCCAGGTCAGCCTGGACTAGAGCAAGATCCTACCTTGAAAAACCAAAAAAAAAAAAAAAAAAAGTAATGCATGAGGATGGTTAATTAAAATTTAAGGTTTAGAATAAGTCATGTGGAAACCTACTTTTTTGGATAATGGCACACCCAGTCGTCATAGATCGTTACTAGAAAAATTTCAGTGCCAGGGATGGGATACTTTCCTGTGAATTGTTGGCCAGGGAGGTTCCTGAGGCCCCCAAAATATTATAGGCCATATATATTGCCAAGGCTCTTGGTTGCTGAAGAACACACATGCTTGGGTTGCAGGTCACTGAGAAATCAAGCTGGAGCTGAACTGGAAACCTCCTCCCTGTTAATCAGCTGACAGAAAAAGAGAGAAGTCATCAACAGTGGTGAACAGCAGTGGACCATGCAAGCCTTAAGATTGGCCAGTCAGGCCAAATATGCCAACTGGTACAATAGTGACATGTCCGTTGTAGGGGAAACTAACTGCTCTCTAATTGGGTTGGAGGCCCGCTCCATGAAAGGGAATGCATGCCTGGTACTGAAGACCTACTCAAAAGCCTTTGGTGGGGGAGGTCATGAGCCCTAGGAGAGTAACACCTGCTGTTGTCTGGCTAAATACATATACTATTCCCACCAAACTGCCTTATAAACATTTTTTAAATGCTCATACCCATTATAATAATGCTACTCTCACTTTTGGCTAGAGAAGCTTTCTTTTCAGATGGTAGTGACCACTGGGTAACTCAAGAGACACCATAGTGCTGAGAAGAAATGACAGTGGAGAGTGTTCAGCACTGGGACATCTCTATCACACCTCCAGAGGCTCAGGGTCTATTGCAGAAGAGGTGGCAGAAAGACTGTAAGAGCCAAAGGAAGGGTAGGATGGCTTGCAATGCAAACTTCCAGAGAAAATGGCCTTGATATTCATGACTTCCCAGTGCCTCACAATACCTGCATGTTATAGGCGGAAAAGGTCATGACATTGAAACAAAACAGAGACTAATTGAGAGGGAAGGGTGGGGAGGGAATTATAATGGTTTATTGTCTTTAGTTAAAGACAATAAACCATTATAATTGGAAGCTATCAATAAAAGAAGTAACACATGATCCAGATGTCCATCAATGACGAATGGATAACGAAGACACAACAGAATTCTCAGCAGTAAGGTAAAATGAAATAATGAAATTTTCAGGAAAATGGATAAACTTGGAAAATGTCATCCTAAGCGAAGTTATGTAGTCTAAGAAAGACAAACATGGCATGTTTTTTTGCTCATATGTGGCTTCTAAAATAGACCAGCTCAAGAGAAGGACAAAGGCAGTAAGCGTGCCTGTATAACTAGAATGAGACCAGGAAAAGTGAAAACAGAGGGAGGAGACAAGGGAAAACCTAGTTAAAGGAAAGAATGGGGCGGAGGGAAGGTTGAAGGGGGGATAAGAGAGGTAGGGAGGGGAGATGCACAAAACTAAAGACTATAGTAGTTATTACTTTAGGTACCTTCCTCCTGGATAGTAGAATACAACATATAACCCTCAAGTAAGGGAGGTGGTCAGACCAGACCAATATGCCCAGTAGATGGTGGCAAAAGCTTAATTCTAAAATCACTGGCTCTGGCTTGTGCATCCCAGAACTAGAAATGGGTTACTCCCCTTCTTCCCTTCCCCCCCCCCCCCCACAGACAGTGAGTAGTTGACCAGGGCGACCCATGAAGTTCCCAAAACAATGATGGCCATTGCCAGGCACTTGGTTTCACAACAGAGCTAAAAGATCAGACCCTATTGCTGAAGACACCACAGGCTGCCATCTCAGGACACCGAGAGACCACGTGGGAGCAGACTTATGGGTGTTATAGCCAGCTTCCCCTTGTCAGTGTTGGGTACCTGTTGCTGTTGTTTATCTGATGTTGGCCAGGAGGTGATGTTCACCCTCTGCTCATGCCGTCATTTTCCCTGCTATCATTGGAGCTTCCCCTGCAGTCTGTAAGCCAAAATAAATCCTTTCCTCCCAAGCTGCCTTTTGGTTGGGTTCTTTGTGGCAGCAATGAGATGCTAATTCCAACAGTAGCAAACGCCATCTCCCCAGCCCATGGCAGGTTGTTGTTGTTGTTTTCCTGAGATAGGGTCTCACTCTAGACCAGGCTGACCTGGAACTCACTCTGTAGTCCCAAACTAGCCTCAAACTCACATCAATCCTCCTACCTCTACCTCCCAAATGCTGGGATTAAAGGCGTGCATCACCATGCCCAGGCCATGGCAGGTATTTTAAAAATAGGTTCTTATTTTATTTGTTTTTAAATGTTATACTTTGTAGAAACTTTGAAAAATACAATAAAATACAAAAAGAAAAAAAATCACTTGTTCATCTTTTTGTCCTATGTCTTTTATGTTTTCTTTTTCTCATTATATTGCCAAGGCTGGCCTGGACTCACTAAGAACAGATTGGCCTTGAACTAATGATCCTCTGGCTATAACGTCCCATTGAATTTTTTTGCATGTCTGTAGCCATGGGACAGGCACTGGCAATGAGTTTCCAGGTTCTCTCAGTCATGTAAGATGCCTGAAGGACACACTGAAGCAACTCTCCTTGTTTGAGATGGTTAATCTTGGTTGTAATGTCGGCTGCCTTGAATGATACCCATTGTAATAATCCATAAAGCATCTTCTGAAGTGTGTCTAGGAGGGTATTTCCAGAGACAGTTGGCATGTGATCAGAGAACTGAATGGGGAAAACCTACCCTGAATGAGGACAGAACAAAGCAGTAGGTCAGGGGCCTAGGTCACACACATGTATGCTCAACCCTTCTTGAGGTATGGTCTTTTTCCCCAGTCTTCAGGCCATTGACTACTTGTACTAATGGCTTATCAGGAAGCTTCTAGGCCTTTTTGGTTCTCCTATTGCAAGGCTTCCACTCTTGTGGACTGAGCAGCTAGGGATCTCTCTGGCTCTCCAGCCTGCAGATGGCCATGGTGGGCTTATCTGGTCAATATAATAAGTCCTTGCTTATAAATATATCAGTTTTTTTTTTGGTCTGGAGAATCCTAGCTAACATATAGGGCTTTGCCAGTAAGCCTGGGAATTGGTAGCTATCACCTGAAAAATTATAGCCAGTTCACCTACTGACACTAATTACCTTATTTCTATCATTTTCTCCACATGATAGGATGGTTTCATTTCTCTGTGGAGAATATTTGTGTGTTTTGAGCTCTTTGGTTATGTCTGTTCTTAACATATCAGTAATTTAAACCAATAGTTCTCAAACTGTTTGTTTTACAAACTCTTTACTTTCTTAAAATTAAGGACTTCAAAAAGCTTTTGTAGTGAGTGTGGTGGTGCATGCCTTCAATTCCAGCACTTGAGAGGGAGAGGTAAGAGGACCGCCATGAGTTCGAGGCCACCCTGAGACTACAGAGTGAATTCCGGGTCAGCCTTGGCTAGAGTGAGACACTACCTCGAAAAACAAACAAACAAAAGAGCTAGTCAGCTTTCTGTTGCTGTGACAAATACCACAGATAATTAAGTTGGATACTTTATTTACTTATTTATTAATGAAAAACATATATTAATGATTAAGGGAAATTTGCTCATGATTTCAGAAATGTGAGTTTATAATCACTTGACTTCAAACCCACCATGAGGCAGAACATCACAGCAGAAGCATGTGGCAGAGGAAACCTGTTCCTTTCACAGTGGTCTGGAAGCAGAGAGAGGAAGAGGTTGGTATTCATGGATCCTCCTCAAGGGGCTGTCCCCCATGACCTAACTTTCTCCCACCAGGCCCCAATTCTTAAGGTTCCATCACCTCCCAATAGCCTCCAAAGATATTCATTCACCAATTCTGCACACCTATCAACATGTAACCTTACATGACAAGAGGGATGTCACAGATGTGATCAGTATGGGACATGATCTTGATTTATCCAGGTTGGCTCAGTCTGATCACAGAATCTTGAAAAGTCAAGAATGTTTCCATGAGCTGGAGAGATGGCTCAGCGGTTAAGGTACTTGCCTCTGGTGCCTAAGGCCCCCGGTTCAATTCCCCAGGACCCATATAGGCCAGAACCACAGGGTAGTGGCTTTGGTTCTCTCTCTCTCTCTCTTTCTCTCTCTCTGTATTCTCTGCTTGAAAATGAATAAATGAAATATTTTTTTTAAAAAGTGTTTCCTGTCTGATGGAGGGGCGTGGCTTTAAAGATGAAGGGTGGGGTCACAAGCCAGGGAAGAAGTGAGCACTTTGTCCAAAGCTGGGAAAGTAAGGGACATTCTCCACTAGAGCCTATAGAAGACAGGCAACCCTGGCGGCCTTGACTGGAGCTCAGTGAGAACCCAGCTCAGACTTCAGACACACAGAACTATACTACAGTGCATTATTTATAGTGCGCTGCTATGTTTGTATAGGAAATGAATATATTTTTTGTTTAGGGACTAGAGAGATAGCCCAGTGGATAAGAGCTCTTGTTGTGTAAGCATGGACTTGAGTTCAATCCCCAGTACATGTTTATGTACATTTTATGTGAGGTGTTATGTGAGGTGTTTTGTTTTGTTTTGTTTTGTCTCACTGCAGCCCAGGTTGACCTGGAGCTTACTCTGTAGTCTCAAGCTGGCCTCGAACTCACAGCGATCCTCCTATCTCTGCCTCTTGAGTGCTGGGATTCAAGGCATGCACCATCATGCCTGGACCTTATTAAATTTTTATTCACATAAAAATTGAATTACAACTGCCCATGGCTGTAATGCCAGCCCTGAGGGGACATACACAGGAGGACGTCTAGGGCTCATGGTCAGTTAATCTAACTGAAAAACGGTGAGCTCTAGGTTCAGTGAGAGATGCTTATCTCAGAAATGAAGCCAAGAGCAAAAAAGAAGGGACTTGACATCCTCCCCTGGCCTCACACGCACACAGGGCATGTGCAAGTTGCACACACATGCATATACTACGCACACTATCTAGCTATATGTATATATGTGTGTGTTTATTAGTTTATGCTGTTTTGTTTTGTTTTTTGTAGTGCTGGGGATGGAACTCAGCCTTCCACCTACCAGTCAAGCACTCTAACACTGACCTCTATCCCCACCCTGCATACCGTATGTTTGCAAAGCTCTTTCAAGTGTCTGGGTTAATAGTAGACAGCTAATTTCTTATATCTGCTACATCAATTTGTAGTGATATGCTTTGGTTGAATTATACAAAGAAAATTTGGCTTTTGTGTTGTTGTTTTTCGAGGTAGGGTCTCCCTCTAGCCCTGAGCTGGAATTCACTATGTAGTCTCAGGGTGGCCTTGAACTCAAAGCCATCCTGCCTCTGCCTCCTGAGTGCTGGGATTAAAGGTCTGCGCCACCATGCCCACCAGATTTGGCTTTATAAAGTTGGAAAATAGTATTTAAATAGCCTTTTCGGGTAATTGTGGATTAGTCTTTGATATGTGTCATTCAGCTTTTCATCACTACAGCAAATGCCTCAGATAGTCAACTTATAAAGAGAAAAAGTTTATTTAAGCTCTCAGGTTTGGAAGTTTCAGTCCATGATCAGTTGGCCCATTGCTTTGGGTCTGGGGTGAGGTGGCCCAACATGGTAAGAACATGTCAGGGAAACACTGTTCATGTCATAGCTGGGAAGCAAAAGAAAGGAAGAGGAAGAGATTGGGGTCCCACAGTTCCCTTTAAGAGCATGTCCTCAATGACCTGAAGACTTCATCCTAGGTCCCATTTCTTAGTTTCTGTCACCTCCCAAATAGAGTCAAGTTTGGGACCAAGGCCTTTGGGACAAATGGGCCCTTGGGAGACATTCCAGATCCAAGCCATAGCAGACACAGCACAAAATGTAATAACTGTGATGTCTTAAAGTTTAGTTACAATGTTGAATATGAAATCCCATCAGTGATATTTTTCATATATTACATTAATGTCCTTTGGTCTCTTTCAAGTTGAATGAATCTAAATCATATGTTGTTTTATAACATTGAGTAATGATCATTTGGAAAACATAAATTCACTAAGCAGTTAAGCAGAACTTCAAAATGTTGACACATCTCATTATACAACACAAAAAGAGATCACATTTACTAATGTCGCCACCATCACATCTGAAAATATTAGGAAACTAATAACCCGTGATAGTAGATGCACAGTTTCCAGAATTCTTGCTTTCATTTGAAAGTTCCAATTTGTCATTGACAACAGATACCATCAGTTGTTTTCATTAGTTGGTGGGCTCACTTTGTCCTCCTCAGAATGTCTGCCAAATACCCAAATCTGAATAACTTTAAGTTGTCCATCCTGCTTCTAAGTAAGAACTGTGCTCTGGGACTGGAGAGATGGCTCAGCAGATAAGGCACATACCTGCAGAGCCTAATGATCTGAGTTTGATTCCCCAGTACCCATGTAAAGCCAGATGCACCAAGTGGCACATGCATCTGGAGTCCATTTGCAGTGGCTGGAAGCCCTGGCAAGCTCTCTGCTTACAAATAATTTTTTTTTTGCCAGGGAAGTGAGTCCTTGATATAAAATAATGGTTTATTTTGGCTCACAGTTTTGGAGGTTCCATTCCCTAGTCAGTTGGCCCTGCTGCTTTTGGACCTATGGCTAAAATGAGGTACCTGGTACCTCATAGTGCAGAAAAGCTGCTCACCTTATGGTGGCTAGGAAGCCACCAGAGGAAGGAAAGAAAGGTTGGGTCCCCTGCTCCCTTACAAGGGCATGCCTCCAATGACCTGCCTTCTTCCTACTTCTTAAAGGTTCCACCATCTCCTAGAAGCACTGCTCTGGGGACTAAGCCCTCAATCTCTGGGGGACATTTAGGATTCAGGCTATAGCATCCACCTTCACTCCCTGTGACACATGGAGTTAGGGTTTGGTGCTCGCTTCTGCAACTGATGTCAGGAACATGCAACTCCATCTTGTCATGTGCTACAAAGATTTATGAAATTCACAGCACATACTCCAGACAATTTGGTAAATGTTTTCCTTTCCAATTGCCTGCCTTCCTCTTTGCAGTCTTCTATGGTTCTACGCACCACTTCAATGATTGATGATGAGAAGTCGATTATTTTTCTTCGTATGATTATTCCCACTTAGTGACAAATTACTTTGTTAACAATGGAGAGAAAAGATGTAATGTATATGTCTGGAGAATATTTACTTTTATTATATTTTGCCCCGAGTTGAAATTATAGGGTGATATTTTATTATGATATGCTAATCAGATTTTTTTCTGACTTTATAAGGTCTGTTTCTATGGTAAAACGATACATATTCACATTAAGAGAAGTTTAAAACAGGAACTGGGGAGATGGCTCAGCAATTAAAGGCACTTGCTTGCAAAACATGAAGGCCTGGGCTGGTCCAGATTTAATTTTTCAGTACCCATGTAAAATAGAGGCCCAAAGTGGATCATGCATCTGGAGTTTGTTTGCAGTGGCAAGAGGCCCTGGCACACACATACTGTCTGTCTATCTCTCTCTAATAAATAAATAAAAATACTTTTTTAAAAATTTTAAAAGATTTTTAAAAAACAGAGTCTTGCTATATAATTCTGGCTGGCTTGGTACTTGTTATGTGATAAACTTCCTCTCTCAGCCTCCTGAGTGCTGGGATTATAGGTGCACACTGTCACTTCAGGCCTAAATCCTAAATAGTATAAAGGAGACAATAACTAATAGTCTCATCTCCCAAAATAACTAATAGTAACCTTTCAGTGCATTTCTTTCCAACTGTTTAAAAATCTTTTTGTATGTGTGTGTGATGTGTGCACTTACATGTGTGCATGCAATGGTGCATGTGTGCAGTTAGAGAACAACCTCAGGTGTACATCCTAGCCTTCCACCTTGGCTGAGGCAGGGTCCCTTGTTCACCATTACATTCACCAGGCCAACTGGTTCATGAGCTTCAGAGGATTCTCCTATCTCTACCTCCCATCTTGCCATGGAGCACTGCTGCTGGCATTATGTGGGTTCTGGGGATCCAAACCCAGGTCCTCAAACTTGAGCAGTAATTAAGCAGTAACTTTAATAAGTGCAATTACCCTTGAGCAGTAAGTGCAATAAGAGCAGCACCAGCCCCTCTTTCCAACTTTTAAAAAATATTTTATTTTTTATTTATTCATTTTCAAGCAGAGATACAGAGAGAGAGAGAGAGAGAGAGAGAGAGAGAGAGAGAGAGAGAGAGAGAGAGAGAGAGCACCAGAGCCACCACTTTGTGGGTCGGCTTATGTGGGTACTAGGGAATTGAACCCGGGGCCTTAGGCACTGGAGGCAAGTGCCTTAACTGCTGAGCCCTTTCCAACTTTTTAAAATGAGCTTTTGCTGTATTGCCCAGGCTGAGTACAAACTTCTAGGTTCAAGCAATCCTCCTGCATCCACCTTCTAAGAAGATGGGACTGCAGATGCATGCACTCGATGCAGCATCATTTTCTAAAATATGCTAAGTGAATGATTTTCAGTATCCTCCCCTAATCAATATTGCATTATGCACATGAATTACTGCCTAGTCTGCATAAACATTATCTGATGTAGTGGAAAAATATTACAGTGATTATATATCATACCTTATTTAACCACTCACTTTTCATTTAAAAAATTCAAGGCATAGTTTTCTTTTTCTTTGTTTAAAACTATTTCTTCATGATAAATGTAAGAAGTGAAGCTGTTGAATATAAGAACACATGACTTTGGGGCTGGGGAGATGGCTCAGCTGCTAAAAGTGCTTGCTTGCAAAGCTTGCTGGCCCCAGGTTCAATCCCCAGGCCACCCACTTAAAGCTGGGCACAAAAAGTGGTGCAAGTATCTGGTGCTCATTTGCAGTGGAAAGTTGCCTTGCTACACACACACACACACACACACACACACACACACACACACACACACACACACTCACAAATAAATAAATAACAATTACTTTAAAAAATTTAAAAAGACATACACAATTTTCTTAGAACAGCAAATGTGTGAGGTTTCCTACATTAACAACCAATCCTCCAACCCTTTGAAAACCAGTAATTAGGGGATTCTATAATTCAGTTCACTTCTGACAATATAAGCCTAGTGTTAGTGCAAACTCCATGGGCTAAAGGCATGGTCTTGCAAGACTGATCCCCACTTTAGAGCCAATCATACGTCTCTGATAATTGTATTCTGACTCCTTGGTTAC
>PVHP010000528.1:0-141784 GCA_004024765.1 Zapus hudsonius
CAATGGAAAGAGAGGCACAAAGAACTCTGTGATGTATCCAATGACTGTGATTACTTACCATGGAATTTAAGTTCAGTGAGGAATGTGCAGAGTACAATGGGGTGATAAGAGATACTTTCATGAAAAAGTGCTGGAGAGGAACTGGAAGGGTAGGATCTGAGAATGGAACTATTGAAAGCCCCAAGTATTCTAGGAATACTGTGGGAATGTGACAGTGAGCTTGGGACTATAGTCTCCAAGGACTGAAATATCAAAGCCCAGAGGTTAGCAAGTGTCTGCTGCAAAAATGTGTTAGCAGTGATACAGTCTGAGGACAGGATTCAAACATGATACCTCTTAGTCAGGAGGCAGGGAGAAGGAGGCACAGGAGCCCCAACTTAAGACTGTAGAGTTAAGAAATAGCCTCAGAGGAGAACAATTTTTATTTATTCATTTATTTGTTTATTTATTTATAAGCAGAGAGAGAGAGAGAGAGAGAGAGAGTCAGAAAATGAAAGAGAATGGGTATGCCACGGCCTCCAGCCATGGTAAATGAACTCCAGATGCATGTGCCACTTTCTTCATCTAGTTTTATGTGGGTACTAGGGAATTGAACCTGTGTCATAAGGCTTTGCAGGAAAGCACCTGCAAACTGCTGAGCCATCTCTCCAGACCTGAGAACAAGTTTTGATTATAGAAAAAAGATAAAAGGTAGGCGTGGTGACATATGCCTTTAATCCTAGCAAGTAAGAGGATCACCATGAGCTCAAGGTCAGGTGAACCTGGGACTACAAAGTGAGTTCCAGGTCAGCCTGGGCTAGAGTAAGATCCTACCTTGAAAAATAACCCAAAGAAATAAATAAAAATCTTAGGAAAAAAGGTAAAAGGCATTAAGAAAAACTTAAGGCTCAGGTAATGGCTCATCAGGCAGGTAAGCATGAGGACCCGAGCTTGATCCCCAGCACCTGTGTAAAAAGCCAGGCATGGCTGTGCACACCAGAACCCCAGATAGGAAAATCACTGGAGCTCACTGACTTCTGCTTTATGCCTTATCTACTTTGCTCCCCTCACCTCCATTCCCCACCCTCTGGCTAGTGAGCTCAGTTCCTCTTTCCCTAAGAGCAACAGAAGCAATCAGAAGAAAGCTTTCACAGTGCCTACCACCATGGCCACCTTCCTATTCACTCCTGTTTCAGCCAGAAAGGCTTAAAAAAATGAGAGCTGCAGGTTCAGTGAAGAGACTCCATCTCAAGGAAACAATGCAAAGAGCAATAGAAGATACCCTTTGATATTCTTCTCTGGCTTCCATATGCACACACACACACACACACACACACACACACACACACAAACACGCAAGCAAGCAAGCTCGCTTGGACTAAAAACAAAAAGCCTTTAAGGGGAAGGGGAAGCACAGTGCTCTAAGTGGGTGAGAGGGATGATAAGGGATCTCCTAGGAGACTTGAGGGCTCTCATAGGGATTGTCATTCACAGGACAAAGAGCACAATGAAATCAGTCCTGTGACCTCTGGGCTGGTAGCATTGTGGAGAAAGAAATGTTAGTCAAGAGGTTCAGGGTGCTTAAGGGATTGTCTAAGATGGTGGAGATAGTGCTATAGAGCCAAGCTGTGAACTCAAGTCTACCTTTAAAAAAGCTAGTGCACATAGAAAACTGTAGATAACATTCCCAGTAACCAACCCTTTTCTCTCTTCTTCCTTATTATAGGAAACTTTGTGTGGGTTTTTTTTTTCAGGTATTTAAATGCGTTCTGAACATTTTCTCACATACCCAACTGTAGATGAGTCACAGCTAATTTAAGATGGACATCTTCAACCAGAACTCCTTGTCTGTTATTAGGACAGCAGGTGATGAGAGTTAAGACACCTCAAGACATCTTCCAGAGTCCTCTGGGCAACATTACCCAGCCTAGTAATGGGGAGCATCAAGGAAGCATTCTTTCCTGCCACCATCCTTCTCTCCCCTACTTAGCGAGCCATCAAGGAAGGAGAGGGTGAGGCAGAGAGCTTAGAACTTGTGAAGATCTTATGACCTTTAGAAAAAGTCAAAGAGCTCCACAGAGGCAAACCTCACATCCTGACATCAGCGAGTCACCAAACCAACACTGGAGCCTCCAACACTGGGAATGCTTGATCATTAAATAAGCAACACAATTATATCCAAACCACTGTAGTCAAGTGCATCCTATGCACAAGCTGGCTCTGCAAAACAAATGAGAAAGCACACAGACCAAAGACCATCAGAGTAACGTAGCCACTCCTTGGGAACATAGGGCAAGATGGCTTGATGCAGAGGAAAGAGTTCTGTGCCAATAGCTAGGAAACCCAAGTTATGTCTCGGAACCCACAACCTGAACCTCCTCTGTGGGGCTCAGTTTACTCAAGCTGGAAATGAAGGGCATGCTGGAAGTTCTATATTTTCACTTCTACAATGTTCCACAATGTTGTAATTCACATCTCTCATGCCTTAGGCCTTATAATCTGTTAGCACATGCCTTTCAAAAATGACATCCTTTTCTAATAGCCAAGGGCAGATGAGGCAGTGAGGCCAAGGGACAGAGGAGATGTCTTTGGACTATTTTCTGCACATCTCCAACTGAGATTAATGTGTGCCTCTGAGTCAGCAAAATCTCCCACAGTGAAACAGAAAATGTTCCCTTTGCACATCTGAGCAGCAGGTCTAGCCCACTGGGAAGGAGGTGTTCTGTGGACCCCATGGGGCACATCAAAGGCTATGACATTTCTGGAGCCATCTTTTTCCCTTGCCCTCCTTCTCTGCTAATATGTGACTTTCAACCTTCAAGAGAAACCAAAGCTGTCCTCCACAATGTGAAGATCAATTTATCTGGACTTGGATGCTGAAGATTTATAAATAAAGGAGATTTTTTTCCCCATCAGCCCACAGTGGGAAATTTTAGCTGTGTAGTCATGAAGTCTGCACAGGACCTGAGTGCTCCACCCAATGTGGTTGCTGCAGGGGTGGCAGGTACCTTGGTGACAGATGGCACCTAGGGGCACTTTTCAGGGTCTGCTGCAGGAGGATGGCGTTACTACTCTCTAGCTCCTGGGGAGTCCTATTCCGGGTAGACAGATATGTCTTGGGGATCACCATACACATCTGCCCTATGTAACCCAGCTGGCTGGGACTCCTTATCTCCACAGAAACGGGCTATTGCTGATTCCAACACTCAAGTAGAAGTCCAGCATCTATTTATACTTATAACTTACTATAATGATGCATTTGCATACAAGATTAAAGTCTCTGTGGATGGCAGAGCCAGGGAGAGGAGAAATAATGGGATGAGTGAGGTATAACCAGTTTTAAATCCTAGCTCTGTTGCTTACTAGTTTTGACAAGTTGCTTTCATTTCTTAGAGTCTGTTTCCTCATCCGTGAAATGGCAAAGACAATGTTTACCTTGCAGGGGATGAGAATGCCATATATCAAATACTTGTATAGAATGAATACAAGGAGAGATCTTATCAAATTATAGCTCTTGGTGGTGCTGTTATAATTATTATAATTCACTTTTAAATTAGAAGGAAGGTAACAGAGACTGCACCGCATGTCGGGAAAGCACTCTAAGGAAGAAATCTGCGTGATAAAATAAACCTTCCAATTTCATTAGTAGAAAGTAACCCGGGCAAACATGAATAGCAATGAAGAGAGCATAGGGCAAGCAAACTTCATTAGGAAGTGGAAGCCGGTGTTTATCACTTCAGGTTTCCAAGCAACACTTCCCTTTGTCACGGGAACTGGGAATTCACACTCGCCATCTCACAGGGTCATTTAAAGATAAAATAAGAGTGTCTGGGAAAACTATTGAAAATCTGTAAAGCACCATGCATGACTTTTAGGCTCAATTCCATTCTGTCATCCTGACCAAGATCTGTGAATAGACACACCATCACCACAAACACAAGAAGGAAGCCACCAGGGACCATTCCTACACCTTGGATAGCACAGCCAACAAAAGCCCTGGCATCTCTACTGACAGAGTTCTGTAGAAACCACCCCATTCTCTACCTGAAATTCACAACAGAATCACCATAGTCCCATATCCCACCAGGATAGACTCCGATGGAATCATTCTGGGGCCAGGTTTTTATTAGCAGCTTCTTGGGGTGTTTCTAATGGATGGCCATGGCTGATGAAACTATAGCGTAGACCTTCTCAACTGGAAGTGATGCTACCCCCTGGGGGACACTAGGAAATATTGACAGACATGTTTGGGCAGGCTGCTAGTGGATAGGACAGTCTCCCAGAACAAGAAATTATCCAGAGCAAAATGATCTAAGACTGCTTCAAAACAAAACCAGTAGCTGAATGAGCTACACAAAAATGGATGCACATGGCTGGACAGAGTGCTCAGTGGTTAAGGCACTTTTCTACAAAGCCTAAGGACCCTGGTTCAATCAGTACCCATGAAAAGCCAGATACACAGGGGTAGGGTGCATGTATCTGGAGTTTGTTTACAGTGGCTGAGGGCCCTGGCAACCCATTCTCTCTCTCTCTCTCTCTCTCTCTCTCTCTCTCTCATCTCTGTTCTTCATCTCTCTCTACTTGCAAATAAATAATTTTTTAAAATTCTGAAATGAAACACAATCTGCGGTCATGAGTAGGCTGACCACACCCCCTACTGGGAGAGAGCAGCAAACCAAGAAAGGAGCACTTGTGCAACAGAGCCTGGGCCTGGAAGAGACAATCAACAGCTTTCAAATTCGGCCAATTTTCCACTTAGTGAGGGGGACCCCTTGTCTGGAACTTGGGATTCAGGGCAATAGTTACCTGATCCCGTACTCTTGGGCTCCTAAGACAAGATGCACTGTGGGAGTGATTGACGGGGAGGCTACTAAAAATAGAATCTAGGTAATCCAGAAATATGTATATTTGTTAACCTACACTGATCATACCCTCTGATGGAGATTGTTATTGTATTTTTCAGGATGCAGCAAGAAAGCTGGGGACCATCTAACCCTACCAACCAAACGTAGGTCGATACCTGAGATTCTGGCAAGAAAGGAGCCACCACAGTCATACCATGGAGGATCCATATGGAATCCCGCAGAGAAGGACAGGAGGAATGAGGGACCCACAGCCACAGACATTCAATCTACACAGGATAAGCCAGTGAGACAGAAACCAACAATCTTTGACACAAAGACCCCTAAACTCACAACCTTAAAGCAGCCTTAATACTCATCTACCACGACTCAGGGAACTATGCGGAAGAGGGGGTGGAAAGATTGTAAGAGCCGTGGTGGGGGAGACTATCCAGAGGCATGGCACCCTTCAGTTTCAACACACTTGGGCCAGGAGGACCGGGCTGAGTACTAGGCTATCCAGGGTCCCCTGCCACAAGGACTGATCCAGATGGCCCACGGAGGAGGATATCCAGCTGATTGGGGATGGAGAGGGGGACTTTGGGGAATTGGGGATAACAACTCATTGTTTGCCCACTGAATAATGTAACTCATTATGGACAATAAATATATATTTAAGAAAAAAAAATGGACCCACATCTGGGCGTGGTGGTGCACACCTTTAATCCCAGCACTTGTGAGGCAGAGGTAGGAAGATTGCCATGAGTTCAAAGCCACCCTGAGACTACATAGTTAATTCCAGGTCAGCCTGGACTAGAGCGAAACCCTACCTCGAAAAACTGAAAGAAAAAAAATGGACCCACAATGTTTCTGGTCTTATCTTCTCTCTCCTCCTCAGGAGATACAATCTATTGTTCTGACCTTGAAATAGAACAGGTCTTTATGACTGCTAGAAAATACTGAATACAGGGAAATAACACTGCTTGGCTTTGAGGGTAAGTCACAAAGGCAATGTGACTTCTATTTCTCTCTTTCTCTTGGGAGATGCACCTTTGAAGCCCGGAATTAACAGGGATGAAATTTACTACCCTGAAGTTCCTATGCTGGAAAGACCATGAATAGAAACCATCCAGACCTAAAGGGAGATGCCCCAAAGGAGCTGTGGCCAGCTGTATCTTCCAATGTGGGCAGCAGAATGTGGGTCAGCCTTGCAGGTTTTCTCACTGCCCCAGGTGAAGCCAAGAGCAGCACAGGCCAAGAGTCCATGCAGACTGAATGCCCATGAGCACAGAAAAGGTTGTGAAGGTTTGGGTTCTACAGGGAGTATATATATGTTAGTGTGCTTGATATACAATAATAGATGACCAAAACGAAGTCCACACTGATTCTATGAAAGATCAGTGTATGGGACCAGAATCCAATGCTTACATAGACATATATTCCCAGCACATACCCTGTCTTGCAAGTAAATTTGCCTCCACACCCTATAATATTCCAGTTTACTTAAGACTCCAGCCACCCATAATTGTATTTCCCATGGTCTGAAGGTCATTGTTTTCAATCATCTGAAGGAAGGGCTTTGAGTCTTTTTTATGATTTGTAAGGTTTTTCATGGTGGGAATAAATATAAACATAAACATATTCAGCAGAAGTAATATATTTTATTCCAATAATCAGTAAACCAATGGTCACCACACATCTTTTACTTACAAGGCCTTCTAGGACTATGCATTGCAACTATGAAGGGAAGAAAAGAAAAAAGTCTATGACCAAAAGAAAAGTACTTTGGGGACAACTACTCAAAGTAGTCAAAATGTGCTGAGATACATTTGCTCTATATAAAGTCAAAGCAAAGAAAAACCAAAGCACTAAGTTTTAGATCACAGGAGCAAAATGAGTATAGACTAAGCACCTACTGTGTGCAGATCCTGAGCTAGATGATTAGCCTCTCTCTCTCTCTCTTTCTCTCTCTGTCTTTATTCCAAGTCAAATGAACACACACACACACACACACACACACACACACACACACACACACCAGACATCTTTGATTCCATCTTGATCAAAATCTGAGTAATTCTGTAATAACCCAGAAACTGTAGATTTCAGTGGTGGTTTCTAACCCTTTGATGCAGGAATAATTCAAGGGCAAAAAAAAAAAAAACTATGGACAACTGGGAAACTGTCTAGCACAAAACTAAATCTATACTTAATCGTTAGCCTACATCATAAATGTAAGTGTTTTGTTTGTAAGATATCCTTTTTGAGCTGTTGTAAACTGTAATGGTTCTTGTGAAATGACTTGATCTTGAGATCAGTGTGATTGTGGTTTTTTGGTGTGTTTTTTGCTAACTGGTTGGTTGTATATAAAGTTGTTTCTATTCATTTTATGTTAGTTACAGAAAACTAAATTTATTCATCAGCTGTGGAATTCATACACAAGCCTGTACCCATAAATTCACTGGTTATATATGAAATATAGCCATCTGTGTAAAAACATAAATTTCATGAAGTTAAGAAGGGTTTTCTTCCGTATATAAATTGTGCAAGAATATAATGGTGCGTGTAGCAGACCTAAACACTCAAATAGCTTCACAAATAACTTCCTGTCAGGTCTCCCACCTCTAGTCTCTCTTCCCTGATAATACATCCATCACCAATGTGGGGATTTGGCCATCTTCTAAGTAGGTCTACTCTAAATATGCTCTGTAGATTGGGAAAAGGAATCACAGGTCCCCAAGCACACCGGGCTGTCCATCATAGTCACTACACCCACCTCGCCTCTGGAGGGTCAGTGCCACCACTCGGCCCACCAGTTTCTCCATAAGCCACTTCTGATCACCTGACTCCATATGTCCTCCTCTGCTTGCTGAGCTACTGTGAAAGGAGGGCTCTCCCCGAAGCAGTGTCACTTCACAGCTAACACCCCACAGTTCCTAAAAGAATTATTTCTGTTTCCCCCATGCCCAGTTGTCCTGGTGAATGTTGTAAGTCTCTTTGTGAAATACTAGGAGAAAGATTATCAGCATAAAATTTTGGCAATGCATTGAATCCTTCTTCAAGGGAAGTCAGCATCCCTTTCACGCGAGTGGTTCTTGGTCTATAAATTGGCTCAAATGTCGGAAATGACTGAGAGATCATCACGACAAATTTGGTTTTTGTTCACTTGGCCTAGAACTTTTCTGATTTTGCAGATCAAAAATGCACTCAGTACATTTCCTATTTATTGGACTCAAGAATGCCAGCATTATAATTCTCTACAATCACTGTTTTGATTCTGTTGTCCATTAAGGTTACAATTCCCACCTTGCCTTTATTGCCTGAGTGCCACTTCTGACTCCAATTATGTTGGGTTTTATAACCGGATATCTTCCATTCCCCTCTCCCCACTGCAAGTCCTGGACTTCAGTGAGGAACTATTAATGAGTCCCTTCCCCAAACCCTCTCTCTCAAGTGGTCTTCTGGCCCCTCCCAGGGTGGGTGAAGTATCTGAAATAAGTCCACTTTGACATTCCATTAAGCCTATGCTTTGGAGTCTCTTACTTTACAGTAAACTAAGACATGCTTGGCATTTCATGCTCATTAACTGAGAGCCACATTTCATTCTGTGTTTCAGCCTAACAAAGAAACTGCTTGAGCCCTTTCCAATTCCGCAAAGTGCAGCATGAAGACTGTCTGTCTAAGGCAACCATACCAATAAATTTGGTCTCATCCTTTTATCCCATACACACATACATTGCCCAGACTCCTGTGTATGCTCAGCAGGTAAGAGTACTGGCAGTAAACATGAGAACCTGAGGCCACCTGAGGTCCAAGTAAACACCTGGTCACGGCCATGCACACCTGTTACTCCAGTCTTGTGGAGAACAGAGGTGGAAGACTCGCTGGGGTCTGTGAAACCCACAGCTCCAGGTTCAGAGAGAGACTCTATCTCAAGGGAGTAAATGGATGAGCAATAGATGAGGGACACCCACCATATAACACACACACACACACACACACACACACACACACACACACACCACATAGTATAAATGAAAAAAAACAAATAGTTCATTTTCAGTGTAATGCAACTTCCTCTTGAGTCATACTTTGTACTTCACTTTTCACGACCTGCTGGACTTGAGTCTCAGAGATCTGGAAGCAAGCAAGAATGGTAGGGGTGATGTATCTCGGAGGTGGAGAGGCTGCAGATATTGGCTAAGAAGGCTCACGAGAACTGAGGTGCTCCATGTTCCCTATTCCATCAGGATCTTCTCACACATCTCACATAACCTTCAGGATCCCTTTCCCTCTGGTCAATGCCTTCACTCAAACACAGACATCCAGCAAGGCTTGGATTTCAATTTGCTCTGAAATTCAGCCACTCACAGGATGAGATTCTGGGTTTGGTTCCTAGCAGCCTCAGACAAACAAACACAGAAAGAAGCATTCAAGCACTTGAGTGTATGTGGTGGTGGGGAACTCAATCCCTAACTCCTCCTTTTCTTTCTCACAGAGCAGGAGCATGAAGCCAAACTCCACTGTTCTCATTAATGTGACAGAAATGCTCAAAGGCATCACAGACATGATCACTCAGACCCTTGCCTCTTAGGTGCTTGATTGGGGGGTATCAATGGCAATAGTGTCTTTAAATCAAATCACATTAGACGGCCAGAAACCCAGCAAACAATTTTTAAAAAATGATCCTTGAGTTTCTGTTCCTCTAGAACCACTCCCAATGTCAGTCCCACTGGGATAAATCAATCACTGAAGTCAGGGGATCCACCTTACCACTGCATCGTCAAAGACACTGGGCAGCTCTCCACTGCTGCAGGATCAAATCCCCACCATTACCTAAGGGGAACAGTGAGGGAGCCCTTAACACTCCCTCTATTCTAAACAACCCTGAAGTCTAAAACATGATTTATAAGAACAGCAGAATGAAATAAATCAACCATAGAAAAGGAGTACATTAAAAAAATTGATTTAGGAATGCATTTAAAAAATGTCTAGTGGCACATTGCCCCATCTTGAGTAACCAGTAATTCAGTTCATGTTTTGTGCCAGGCCTTGGAGCATAAAGCAGCCCCTCCTGTGAGGACCTGACATGCTGAATTCAGGGCTAAGGAAAAAGTGTCTCATAAATCAAATACTCTGATTCGACTCTCAGGTATCATTTATATGTAAAATAATGAAAAGATCATTTTTCATGACAGCAGTGTAACAATAAAACCATCTCTGAGATGCTATGAAAATGCAAATCATAAAGTATGCTAATAAGCTCAACCCTTTAATGTTGTCCATATACTTTCCATAGCTGCGATAGATCCCAAACCCAGGGATAGGCTCTAGATCAACATCTGAAGCATTGGGACTCCCCAAGTCTTCCCACTACAAACGGTAAGAAAAACTAACAGGTAAAATAATACACACTGAGGGATCCTTGCAGGAAACCAAAACTCTGCAGGTAAACAGAACTTTCCTAAGTGGAGTTCTCTTTCTTTTGCTCAGTAGGAAGGTAGGGGATACTCCAGTCACAGGTAAAGACTAGTTTTATAATTTTAGTCAAACATCAATGTATCCAGGTAAAGAGGATACTATGTTTTATCTTAAATGCTATCCAGGGGGCTGAGAAAATGGATAAAGCACTCACAGCCACTCAAACTGGAGCACCCAGGCTCTATCCCCAGGCATGGAGGTCATCACGGTACTTGGAAGAGAAAGGCAGATCCCACAGGCTTGGTGACCAGCTAGTCTAACCAAATCAGTGAGCTCCAGATTCAGTAAGAGACTCTGATCCAAAAACGCAGTGGAGAGTGATTGAGGAAGCCACCCAGCATTGACTTCTGGCTTCCACATGTATGTGCATGCACACTGGGAACATACATAAGTACACATGAACTTGGATACACACACACACACACACACACACACACACACACAGCAAGTGGTCTTAAGATGTATAAGGCCCTGGGTTCATTTCACAGCATTACAAGAAAATCTTTTAGCTAAAGATGCACAACTTGCTGCACGTGTCTGGTGTTCATTTGCAGCAGCAGGAGGCCCCAGTGTGCCTGTTTGTTCTCTCCTCTCTTCTCATCTTTCTCCTGCCCCCTCAAATAAATAAAATATTTTTTTAATCCCAATACTCAAGAGGCAGAGGTAGGAGGATCACCATGAGTTGGAGGCCAACCTGAGGCTACATAGTGAATTCCAGATCAACCTGTATTAGAGAGAGACCCTGCCTTGAAAAACATAAAAAATAAAAAACCAAAAGGAATGCAAGCTAATGAAAAGAATGAGGAAAGTGTTTAATTGACAAATGAGTGCACACTCCCTATCAAGATGAGGATAGGGAGTGTGCACAGGACATAAGCCCGGCTGTCTCCAGTTCCAGCAGTGTGCTCCCCGACTACTCTCTCCCTGATAGAGGCAGCGCTGAGGGATCCACTGTGCTCAAGACATCCAGGAGAAGCAAGTTTGCATCATTTCAAAGGCTCAGTAATGAGGCCCAGGAGCACCAAGATATTTCTGTCCACCTGGCAGAGGGAACTTTTATTTTCTGAATTGATCTATTCATTACCAGGAACAAAACAAAAAATCCTATGATTTAGACATGGATTTGGGGGTGAAGAGCTCTCTAATTCTGTTCTTTTCCTGGGCCATTTGACTGGGAGTCCAGCTAGAGGCCTCAGTTCTGAGAGTTTCTTTTTAAAACACAAAAGAAGAGGGGAAAGAGAAGCATGGGTTGGTGCTGGAACACAACCGGCTTTTTTACCACCTAAGGCCAAGCAGCTTGACCTTAAAAGTACAACGGACAATTTTATCCAAAAGTCACAAACTTGGCCCTGAAAGCAGGTGGCTCACTCTTACCAAGCAATCAGACTAATAGTCATAATAAACAACTTCAATCCATAGTAAGATTGATGAAGGTATCTTGGAGACTTGCTAGGAGCAGGCAGTGATTTAGCCAAGTTAGCTCTATTAAACTCAATCCAGTTAGACTCAGTGCCTCCTCATGAGAAGCCTATTAAACAGACAGCACCATCATCCCCATTTTACAGATGAGGAAACCAAAGCATAGAGATTTGAAGTAACTTTCCTGAAGTCTCCCCACCCCAATAAAAACCAGCAGAACAAAGTTTCAAACCCAAGCAGCCTGTCTCAGCATCCACAGGGCTCCATTATGTCACTGTAACTGGAGTCCAATTCAAATGAAAAGGTGTGGCCATGGCATGAAGCAAAGGGACTGAGTTATTCAGAAAACATTGAGTGCCCTTGTATCGCCTCCATTATCTCAGTCCACACAACAAATGTATTATTATCCATAAGTAGGAAAACCGAGTTACAGGAGTTTGAACTTGCACATGGTCACTGACTATTCAATGGCATATCAGTGAGCTCCAGATTCAGTGAGAGACCTTGCCTCACGAATAAGGCAGTAAGTGACTGAGAAAGATACCCAATGTTGAACTCTGGCCTCTACATACAAGGACACACATGTGCATGCATGCACGCACGTGCGCGCGCACGCACGCGCGCGCGCGCGCACACACACACACACACACACACACACACACACACACACACACAAATTTGGCTGCCAAACTCCTGTGGTTAAAGCCCAGTGCTCAAATTAGTACACACTGTATTGCACTCTCTTCCTGTTGCAATCAGTCAGTGGTGGTCCAGCAATCTATGGAGGGAGGCATGACCACATGGAGAGAAGACTCACACGGCATGACCTCTTTTTCATATAAGGGAAACACAGCGTGGAATAGCAGAACGAGCACAGACCTGTTTGGCATTGGATGTCTATAGGACCCTATGCAAGGCACTCTGAATCCATTTCCTCATGTGGCAAACCTCCAAGGTGACTCGTGTGGAATCCTGGCCTTAGAGGTCTTCGATCATCCAGCTCCATAGAGGCACTTAGCCTCCCTTTTTTTTTTCACCACAAAGTACACAGGAAGTGCATCTCTGTGAAGAGGCCTGTGGCCCTGCTTGGGCTGAGTCACAGCATCTTCTCAGCAAACAGTGAGGGCAAGCTCTCTAGCTGAATCCCACGTCTCCTCATCTCCCACCCAGCATTTGCCCTGAGAACAAATAGGAGCAGCAGCCATATTGCATTGCTGCTGGGCACTGTGGTGCCAGAGAAAACAGTGGTCACAAAATGATTACTATGACACTGTTGATTTGGACTAATCAGGACACAGAGTTCGGTTGGGAATAGCACAAAACAAATTGGTGCTTTGGAAATACTCAGGTCAGTTAGGGATGGTTTGATTCCATTTGAAAATGTCTTTCATTTGTTTATCCTTTAAGAAAATCCAGGACTATGTAAATAGCCCAGTTTGTAAAGTTCCTGCCTTCCAAGCATGAGGACCCGAGCTCAATTCCCAGAACACACATTTTTAAAAGCCAGGAATGGTAGTACATGCTTGTAATCCCAATATTGGGAAGGCAGAGACAGGCAGATCTCTGGAGCTCGTTGGCCAGCCAGTCTAACCTATGGTTAGATAGGCCAATGACAGCCTATCAAAAACCTGGGAGAGCACCTGAGCAATTTGTCCTCTGACATCCACATGCACACACATACACACACACACACACACACACACACACACACACACACACACACACAGTAATCCACTATTCAACCTTTAAGACACAGCGTAGTTCTCATCCCTTAAAGGTTCAAGAGAGTATGGGTGTGCATGAATGTATATACACACATTCATAGATAAATGTGTGTGTGTGTATGTGTGAGTGTGTGTGTACTTGAGCCATCCGCTAGCTTTTAAAAGCATTACTTCTGTTTGTATGTTCTGTTTGTTTCTCATTTTCTTTTGATTTCCTACTAGTCATGTCTGGAACAGTTGTAATCGTTTAAATAATGGAACTGTAGCTAAGCATAAATGTATATGCTATTTATAAAGTCCCCAGAGACAACTCTCTTTTGTTTGGTTAGTTTGGGGTCTTTGTTATTATTTTAGTTTGCTTCTTCAGTGACAATTCTTTATATAAATACTTTCCTGGTTTGTTTTCTTTTTTCCCCTTCTTTCTTGTATTTTGAAACAGGGTCTCACTATACAGCACAGACTGGCCTCCAAGTCACGATCCTGCCTCGGCCCACATCAACATGCAGTTCTTTGTTTCATTTCCCAATCTTATCCATAGTAGCTCTATTTCAGAAGCTGGCAAACTACACAGGCTCAGTGCCTGTGTTTTTTTTTGTAAATAAAGTTTTATTGGAACACAGTCACATTCATTTGTTTACATATTATCTATAGACATTTTTGTGCTACAGCTGCAGATTTGACTAGTTGTGACAGAGGCCATCTGGGCCTGCAAAATCTAAAATATTTACTAATGAGGACTTTTCAGAAATGTTTACCAATGCCTGCTCAAAACAGGCATCCATAATCACACAAGGCCCAGCATAATGTTCATCCCTGAGTAATATTTTCTGTGCTCATGGAGGCCTCTGGTCCTATAATAGCAAAGATAATCCCCCTCTCATGGCTTTATCACAGATACTTTCACAGTGTGGAGCAGATATATCTATTTATTGAATGAATGAGTTAAGTCACTAGTTAGGTTTAGAGCTCTTAGGGTACGTAGGAATACTTTGTCATGAAAGAGAACCTGATTCATAGAAGCTCTCAATAGCTGCCCATTTCCTAATCCCTAAATTATATGGGTTGTAAATTTAGAAACTAGATATGCTTTTCAGAACTTTGGGGGGCAAAGACAAGCCCTTGGCTATATTTTGATGAATCTCTTCTATAGCGCATTATTTGTGCCTCGCTAGTTGAGGCTTGCCTCTTATGGTGCTAGTCTGGTAATTGACTTGCAAAACTGGTCCTTTCTCCTCCAGAATCCATCTGTGCCTCACAGCATGGCTCCCAATAGCCCACAGGGGATCTACTGGTGTGTTAAGCCCATCGCTCATTCCCAAGGCACAAGGCACATGGGCATTCAGCCACCAGCACTTAATACATGAGAAGCCAGGAACAGATGCTACTGGATTCTGAGAAGACAAAGAAAGAAGGACTGATGGAAGAGACCTCTGGCTTCCCCTTCCAAAACGTGTTTGTCACTTGGGCATGGAAGATGGCTTAACATGAAGAGAAAAATCTGCCTCTTAAAGAAGCAAGACGTTTCAAGGATTTGAAGAGCTCAGGAATCAGACAGATCTAGATAGGAAACCAATCTCATTACTAGCTATAGAAAATTGAGCCAATGAATTGGTTTCTCTAAGATCTTATTGGCAAAATGATTAGCAAATTATAATTTTGCAGGAACACTGTAATATATTTAAAGTGTCTACTAGCGGCCAGCATTATATATATTTTAAATTGTCTTCCCTTTCATATTACTCAACGCCACAGGTGAATGATCTTTGGAAATTTCCACTTACCAAGCATTCCTTTCTTGGAGCTAGACAGACACATGTCCTTCTCAGCACTGGGCAAGGCAAAGCTTACCACGAACACCTCTACCCCATCAGCCATCAGGGCCAAACCCAAGACAAAAAAGAGGATCCACTGGAAGCGCCCATGGCCGCACTCCTCAATGATGGTCTCATACTGGTGGGCCAACTGTTCCTCATCTTCCATCCTCTCTGCCATCAGGTCAGTCTGGCCCCGAAGGCCGTCCGCTCTGGAGGGCGGCATCTTGGTCTGCTTGGTCTTGACATCATCTGGATGAGGGATGCCCTGGTATTCTCCCTCGTAGATCTCATCCTCCTCATCATGGCCTTCTGTAACGTCACTCTGTGCATCTTCTTCTGGGTTGGACTCATTGCCCCTGTAATAGCCATCACTGGGGGCATAGCCCTCATAGTTGTCCTGATACCTGTAGCTATCCATTCCTTGACTCTGGGGCTGTCTGCTTCTCTCTTGAGCTATATCCCTTGTTGTGTGGTAGATGTTTATGTTGCTCCAGTAACCATCGTTAGTTACATGGAGAGAATGGTGAACATCTTCATGTGACTTCTTGAGTGGAAGTCACATCTGTTTTTCTTATTTCTTAAATCGAACAGGTATCTCTTTACACTTAATGTCTATTAGAAGTCTCTGGAAAGTTTCAAACCCTGGCCCGATCAATTTCAGTGACCCAGAGGTGTTGTTCTGGGAAGTGCTGATTAAAAATGGGCCCAGCTGTTTGCCTTGACAAGGTTTGAGCAGCTCTTGGCAGCTAGCTTGCTGGACTGATTTGTTCTGCTACTGAAGGTTATGTCCTGAGAAGAGAGATGAGAACCAGAAGTTACAGAGGCTGAAATTCTGATAAAATGCTCTCCAAATTAAACGAATATATTTAAAAATGCCAAAACATCATATACAAGGCGGAACAAAACTTGATTAGATATTTGGCTTCATATAACTGAATGGTTATAAACCAAGAAACAGAGCTGGGGGAAGGGAAAGGAACACGATCAGAGAAGCCCTTTTGAGTCCTGATTAACCCCAGAGAGGGGTCACAGCTTACACATGAGTGAAACGTGAAATGATCAAGACATTTTCAGCACAAGGCCATTTTGTATGACGGATTAGTAGCAGCTCAATTTCTGTTTGAAAATGCCAGCCTTTCTGTGTTATTAAGTGATTGTATAAGTTTATATCTAGAAGTGTAGATCACACAGAAACATCTTGGATGGTTTTCCCTGAGGCCCAGCTTGCTTTTGAGCTTCAACATTGTGGCTCTGAGGCCACTCTGACTTTGTACTTTTCTTAAATGAGCAGGAATAAGGCGTCAAAGAAACTAAATCACATATACATCCCAAGCCTTAATGCGCTCATCTGTAAGGTGAAAACAGCAGTATTTAACTCGTAAGGTTATATACACAATGGTGGTCAATACTATTATTTACACCCTATCATTATTATTGCTTTCTGTTCTATTTTCCTAGTTCTAGTTCTGGAAACCAGGAGCCAACTGTCTTAGATGCCAGTTCCCATCACTGAATCCCTCTGTTGAGTCCAACACCCAAGAGACAGATGCTCTGTCTTAATCACCTGACCAACTGAAGGATACCTACTGTGTACCAAAATATGGATTGCAAATGTACCATGTCCCTTATCCATACTCTGAGAATGGGGAAGGAGGGAAGGAGAGAGGAAGGAAGAAAGGAGATATTCAGAGGAGAAAGGAGAGATGGATGGAACAATGGAGGAAAGGCTTCATTTTATAGATAAAGCAACTGGGGTCCCAGTGGGTTAACAACAAGATCAAGGTGACAGAGCTAGGATTCACTGCAAGGTCCCCTGGTCCCAAAGCCAGTTCTTCTCTGGCTTATGTGCTTCCTAAATGCTTTTCTGAGGGATTGACAAATTAGATATCCTGGGAGTTTTGAGAATACAGTTTCTGGGAGATTGCAGAAGACCTGCCTTGAGCTCAGAAATCTGAATTCTTACACAATAGCCCTGAGGCCTCACCTGGCTAAGCAACATCTTAGGGGCCGAGGCCATCCCCTCCCCCACCCCTTACTCCATGCCAAGTGTGCTCAGGAGCCAGGTGTCTGGAAGGACAGGATGCTCAGAACTCTTCACATTGGGACTGCCAGAAACCCATTTGTCAACTCAAACCACCTGCCAACAAATTCATATGCCATCAACCCTCACAGGCTCCCTGCCACCTGAAATTCACTGTCCTTTCCCACGCTCAGCAGATGTCACCTCACAATGGACCAGTCATGCTTGCCCTTGCTGTGGCTACCCCGAGTCTTCTACACCACACTTGTCACTTGGTTCTCCTCACCCTCAGCTCTGGGAATCATGGGACTCCAACAACATAATGCATTTTCTTCTAGCACTGTATTACTTAACAATGAATCTCAAATGCAGGGTGGGCCAGCATTACTCAGGGTGATGGTTAGAAATGGAATACCAGAACCTGTCCCTCAAAGATACTGGGTCTGTAGAGTTGAAAATCAGGCCAGAAAATCTGCATTTAACAACACCACAGAAAATCCATGGGACTTTTCATGAAAAACAGTACTGAAGGAGCCAGTAAGAAATATTTACTAAGAATGAATCTCACTCTATCCTTTCTGATTTTTCAATATCCCCAGTAAATAAATCTGTATTGGACCAAGCTTTCCTGGACCATGTCAGGTTAATCTGCTAAATCTGTTTTTATTACATGCATTTCAGGACCCCAGGAGGAACATCAATCACATATAAACAGCACATGGGTTTGCAGGGTGCTATAAAAATGGAGAAGGAATGCCAGCTGCCAGAGATCCAGTGTGTTATTTTCATTCTGGGGGCCCTGCAAAAATGTCATGAGCCAGGAACGATTTTCAATTCCAACAGCATATGTGGGAAATACTACTTTGGGCAAAGGTTCTGGGACCTCCTCTGTGGAAAGGAACAGATCCTTGTCAAAGCGAATCCCACTCATCCTATCCAGTGAAGTGAGCTGCTATGAATGTCAAGTGCAATAAAGTAAGGGGGCCTCACTGTCAAGCATCTTCAGTATATTTTAGATTTTCTATCTGATTTAGAAATGCAAAGTTATATTTTTTGCAGCAGAGCATTTTCTGGAAAATGAAACAGTTACTCATTTGCAATATTTTGAGTTAAATTATTTCCTTCCAAAAATATATATTGAGCTCCGACCTCCAGGACCTCAGAATGGGATCTTATTAAGAATAGGATTTTTACAAAGGTGATCAAATTAAGATGAGGTCAGTAAGGTGGGCACTCCTCAGTATGACTATGTCCCTATGAAAAGGGGAAATTTGGATGTGTAGACAGATGTGCACAGAGGGAAGATGATGTGGACACTGAGGGTGAATGTCATCTACAAACTATTAGGCCAAGGCTATCACAGCTGGGTGGAACCTAGAACAGTCTCCCACACATCCCTCAGAAGGAACCAATGCACTGGCACCTTTATTTAGCACCTCTAAGCACCCCAGAACTGAGAAACAACAGCCACTCAATTTCGAGCATTTGTTAGTGCAGCCCAAGGAAACTAACACGCCCAACAAGCTTGCTTGTTTATGCACTAAATAGCAATGTCAAGAAAGACACCCACAGAGCAGCCATTAGCTGCTATTAGCCATTAGCACTAAGGAAGGTGAGTATTTCATGAACAAGCTTCATCGATTCTCTTATCCATGAGTGAAGCAAGATTATTCTTTCCATGCCCCAGATGGAGAAATGAAAGACTGGAGCTATACAAGATTGGGTCCTAATAAACACAGAGAATCATAACCAGGGACTGAGTCTGAAGCTGTTTTCAGAAAGAATGTTAGGGGCAGTGCAGAGAAGAGAGCTGGACTCCAAGAAGGCGATTCCAGGTCACATGCTGGTTGGCAATATAGCTAAGATTGATGGAGATCGGGCCCCTGACCCCCAGGTTAGGCTTGTTCTCCTCATCCTCAGCAAACATCCCAGGATCTTTGGTACTTAAATCCTTTTGTGAATGTCACATGATTTGATACCCATTCTAAATAGGTAGAGCCCTTGTAAGAACCTCAGATTGAAACATCACAAGGCACCATAAAATAAAGAAATTTACAATCCATGACGGCTAATCTTCATTGGCAGCATGACTGGATTTAGATGAGATGGGGTACATTCAGGGTGGTGTGGCTGTAGACTTGGCTGGATTTAGAATCACCCAGGAGATACCTGTGGGCATGTCTGTGAGGGTATTTGCAGAGTTTTAACAGAGGAGGGAAGACCCTTCCTGGGGAAGGAATAGAGATCATGGCAGTGCTCTACTCTGCAGATGGGATTCTCTATGAGCATCACAACCGATGACGGTTGTGAGCACGTGGAGTGCAGATCTCCCAAGGGGGAAGGGTTCCTGATTTTTAACAGAAAGCCTAGGAAAATAAAATGTGACATGCACTGGTGGGGGGAGACAGTGGAACACTTCCTGTCAAGTACCAGGAAGAGAGCCAGGGAGCCTGGAACGATGAGCATTCTAAACAGCCAAGTTCTGAACTAGAAATGTTTCCAGAACCTGCGACTTCTGTATAATCAGGACAAACAAAATGTTTCAGACTTATCATCCGTTTTAGTGTGGTGATGGGATATATTACAAAGATCCTAGTGTCAGAGGTCCCAGGTTCAAATGCTGTTTCTGCCATTTTCTGTTACCTGTGTGCAAGCTACCATCATTTTCCTCATCTGCTGGTAGCTACAGTAATAGTACTTGTGCACAGAGCTGGGTGAGGTTTCAGTGAGGTAATTCATGAAGACACTCAGCACACCACCAGGCAGGCACAGAAGTGACAACACAAATCTGATCTTATTATAATAGAACTTCTCAGTTTTATCAGACCAAGTACTGGAAATTAAAATGTTGCCAGGATCTCAGCTTGAGCCCAGCCTCCCTCTGCCTGAGATCTGGGGCCCATCTGGGTCGGGCTGGGGGATCAAGAAGAGAGAGGAACAAACTGACATTTTAGTTACTTGTGCAAACTACTGATGTCCAAATGTCCCAGTGTAAAACCTCTTCCTTTAACTCTTACAATCTATGAATCTCTCTATCTATTCTGAGTGGCTCACAATCCCTGTGCTGCGGACACTTTTTCATAATCAAATATCAGACAGAACAAACAGAAAAACAGTATTATAGTCAAATGGTGTAATGGTCTTATAATGCTTCCCCCAAATCTGTTCTGTGCAACATTAAGCAGTACAGTCATTTAAGGAGAGGAAAGGGGGATTCTAAGAACAAATAAGTTTGGGAAACATTGCATACTTTAGTCATGATTCTTCTCTGATGATTCAGGAGCATGTTGAGCTGTGAGAAGAAATGAAAACCCACTTAACACTACAATGAGATAGTAATGCACATCCACTAGAGTAGCCATGACCTTGAGGGGCAGTGATAACAGCAGGGGTTCAGAAGCAGGTGCTGAACCAGAGTCCTTAGACTACTGCTGGGAGGTTCAGCCACTTTGGAAAACAGTTTGGCAGGTGTTTAAAATGTTACACAGATGGGCTGGAGAGCAGTTAAAGGCACTTGCTTGCAAAGCCTGATGGCCTGGGTTCAATTCACAAAGTGACATATGCATCTGGACTTCATTTGCTGTGGCAGGAGGCCCTTGCATGTCTACTCCCTTTCCCCCTTTCTCTCATTCTGTCTCTCTCCTTACTCTCTTTCTATCTCTGTTTGCAAATAAATAAATAAATAAATGCTAGACAAACCCTTGACAAGGAACCCAGCAATTCCATCCTAAAAATTTACCCAAGACAAGTGAAATCACAGGCCTACAAAAATATATGCACTTGAATGTTCACAGCAGCAACATCCACATCAGATTCATCTGGGAACAACACAAATGTCCATCAACCAGTGAATGTATCAACCAAATGCCATGTATCTATGCAATGGATTACTAATTGACTTTAAATAGAACCTAATTAGTGGTACATACTACAGGCAAATATTAAGCTAATCTCAATGCTATATACCATATCATTCCATTTATATAAGATGTTCAGAATAATCAAATCTGAAGGGAAAGGAAATGGGTTAGGGACTGTATGGGACCATGGTGGTAGTAGTACTAAAAACAACCTTAAGGGAATTTGGAAACATAGAAGTGATAAGAGTGTCCTAAAATTAGATTAGTGATGACTGAATAACTCAATATTTGTGCTAAAAATCATTTTAATTGTATGCTTACAGTGAGTAGATTCTGTGGTATGTAATCATATCACACTAAAGCTGGACCCAAAAAGTCCATTTAATTTATTAAAATGTGTATTTCTCCCAAAGGGCTTCTTTTTCCTGGAAGGCTTGAGAACATGCATGAAAAGTCCTAATTACTTAAGTACTGGTTGCATATATTCTGCATTCTCTTTCATCTTGAGGGCCCATTTGGCACAGATCTTGTGAGAAGGACAAAAGGCCCCTATAGGAAGAGAGCATTAGGGAGTATAACTTTGCCATAGCCCCACGGGTCACAGCTGGGAAAAGGGATAAATCTTAAGTTTTCTCCAAATTGAGTAAAATTCTGGTGAATGACAAGGGCCTGAATGCAGCCGCTTTGGTGTGGGCAATAATAGAAGATGGTCCCCTTAACAAAGACAACAGCACCTGCAGCACCCACTCCTGAAAACCAAGTCTACTCAGCATCCAGCTCAGTGGGAGTCAGGCAAGCACCTTAACCGCTGAGCCATCTTTCCAGCTCAGCAAGAGTCAGCATCCCCTGCGCCTACAGCTGCGATCAGCTTGGATGAGAAGTTCATCCCAGTGAGTCAGGGCAGAGGAGAAAGTGGTGTGTCACTGTTATACATACACTCAGGTACTCCTGAAATTATTTGGCAGGAAATTGGGGGAAGACTGAGACAGATAGTTTGAGAAAATGTTCTTTGAGGATCTCACTGTAATCTAGTTTACATGAACAAGAAAGAAGTGAGTGAACTAATTCAGAAGAACACCAAAAATATGCTCAAATGTACCAGTGTGCACAGGAGACATGGATGGAGTTCAGGATATACACAATAAGCCATCTGAGAAATACATAACACAAATATTCTTGTTTTAATATCTAGGATAGCGTTTCTTTTCTAATTAAGAACAGTATTTACAGTCTCATTAGCCACTCTGATAATTAGATAGCTCTTTATTCTTAAACAGTTACAGTTGCTCTAAGAGGTCCCCTGGCATTGTGCATATTTCTTTCTATATTGTCATCATATATGATAGTCATTGGTTTCTTCTTATTGTGTGTCTCTCTTCAGGGAGATTGTGGCAATTCTGGGAAGAGTAAAGCCATATATTTTACTTATGTTTGAATATAGTCTTGAGCATAGAAAGTCTTTGAAAATGTTTGCTCAATGAAGAAGGCGAATTATTACTCAGTGCCTAGCTGAAAGCAAGTTTTTAAAAGCCTGTTAGCCAGAAGACCTCTGCATTGCTGAAAATAGAGCAGTCAGCTTAATGCTATAAAAATAACAAAATGAGAAGGCCCGATCAGCTAAAATCCTGAAAAAGTCACCATCACATATCTGTTCTGTCCCTTTCCTCTCTGCTTTCTCCTAATATTGGCACTGTCCCAGGTGAGATGCTGGGGACGCAGTGTTCTAAGATGGCTTAAGTTGTTGATTACCAGCTTTCTGAGCATAAAATATGTTTTCACCACCTGCAATGCTTCCTGAAATACACTGCTCAATGTTTCTGGCATAGGTTCCATCAACCGTGGGCTGCAAATACCAAGATTCATGTAGCTGGGAACAGGAGATGGCTTTCTGAGGATCCAACAGTGGCATGTGTGCCTTCCCCACTCAGGACTGCACAGATTCACTAGTGCTAGTGTTAAGAGTACTTCTCTCAGTGGAACCACTCATCTCGTTTCCACTAGCGTTTCCAAGGCACAAGAAACAATCGTTTATTAAACAAGAACCAAGCCAGCAGTAAAACTAATCATTTAAATTAATACCAAATTTTTTAAAGTAAAGCTAGACTTAGTTTGAGTTTTGAGAGTGGGTCTTACTTTCAAAATAGAAAAGCAGAGCTGGAGAGATGCCACAGTGGTTAAAAGTGCTCGCTTGCAAAGCCTGATGGCTCAGGTTGGATTCCCCAGTACTCACATAAAGCCAGATGCACAAAGTGATAATGCATTTGTCCATCATGGTTTGAATAATGAATGTTTCATTTGTGCATCATGGTTGAATATGAGATGTCCCCATGGAGTTCCTGTGCAATGGCAGCAGACCCTGGTGCACCCATATTCATTCTCTCTCTCTCTCTCTCTCTCTCTCTCTCTCTCTCTCTCTCTCTCTCTCTCTCTCTCTCTCTCTTTCTCCCTCTTTCCATGTGTCTCTCAAATAAATAAATAGAAGTATTTAAAATAAAAAATACAAAAGAACAATTTATAGAGAATGTTAACCATAGTATTGTTTATAGTAATCAATATTGAAGCAACCCATATGTTAAACAGCAGGTGTAAGGCAAAAAATTCTTGATATATTTCTACAGTTAACTAATATGGTGATATAAAAAATTATGCTTTTAGGGCTTGAGGGATGGCTTAGTGTTTAGGGCATTTGCCTACAAAGCAGAAGGACCCAAGTTTGATTCCCCATTATCTACATAAAGCCAGATGCATAAGGTGGCACATGTGTCTGGAGTTCATTTTCAGTGGCTAGAGGCCTTTCTCTCTCTCTCTCTCTCTCTCTCTCTCTCTCTCTCTCTGAAATAAATATTTTTTTGAAATAAATATTTTTAAATTATGCTTTTAAAGGATTTTTAGAAAAAAAGGAAATTTACACTAAAATACTAAGAAAAAATACTAGGTTAATCATATTATACTAACAGTATCCTCAATACTATATAAATATGTATTGTCTATGCAACAATCTTAGGCAAGGTGGTCTAAGATGCCAATGTTCCTTCCTTACTCCCTATGAAGCTCATTTGATCACGCTCTCCTTCTGTGTTCCAAGGTCAGGTCAGCGTTTTTCCCTGTGTGCTCTTCAAAACCTTTCAGAAGGGGGTCCTAGTGCTGCCTCCCAAGCCTGCTGAAACAGAGACCAGAAGTCTGCTTCACCAGCTCCCGGTGACTGTGTGCTCTCCAGCAGTCAAGGACTTCTTGACTAAGTTCTTCTGCCCCAAGAAGCAATTCATCATATGTTTGTGATGCAAAGATAAGAAAGTGGCACCTAAGCCTTCAGGTGCTTAGGTCCTTCCAGGAGCTGTGCTACAAGGGAAAGAGACAGGGGCTGATGCTCAGACTTATGGAGATACCCAACCACTAGAAGAGGAGCCTATGGGAGTAGGGATGTGAGTTCCCTGTGAGGAGGTGTGAGACACCTGTGGGGGTTCTTGGGCATATACCTGGAAGCATCACCAAGGTCTCCGCCCACAGTATACTCTATAAAAAGCAAAATTACCAGCAGACATCAGCAAGCTTGCTCCTGAAGGCAGCTTTGAAGTAGCAGAAAGATGAAGGGGAATCACTCAAGCTATAGGCATGCACCAAAGAGCCAGGCATCCCACAGACTACTTCAGCAAGTAGTCTGATAGAATGAGTAAAGCCAATTGTGGGCCCAGATGTGGCAGCACACACTCGAATTCTAGAACTTAGGAGGCTGAGACACAAGAATTGTCGTAAGTTCAAGGCCAGCCTGGGCTAAAGATAGCAAAACCCTGTCTCAGACAATAATTATGGGCATCTTTCCAATCTCTCTTCACTTTAACTTGATTCCATTTCAACTTTTTTTCCATATCACTTCTTGCTTTGGAGCCAGTGTCTTAAAGAACATTGTGGGATGCTGTATGTATTTACAGACATACTTGAATCTGAGCAGGTGGTTGACCTCTGAGGCTTCAGTTTCTTCACGTGTGGAATGAGGAGAATATAGTTGCTATTCAATGAGTTGTTGTGAAAAGTAAATAAGTTCAATTTTTCTTTAATTTTTTAAATTGACCTATGCATGTATGTATGTGGGGGATACATGCCACAGCGTGCATATGGATGTCAGAAGGCAACATCAGGTGTTGGTGCTCTTGTTGGAGACATGACTCTTGTTGCTTTGCCCCCAGAGAGGGCACACTTGTTGTCCCACGAGCTTCAGGATTCTCCTGACCGCCTTGCATTGCTGTGAGCACATTGGGATTCTAGACACATGTGTTATTTTGCATCTGCTCCTTCGTGGGTGATGGGGATCTAAACTCTGCTCAGCAGGCTCGTGGAGCGAGCCCTTAAGCTATAAGCCATCTCAGCAACCCCAAGTTTATAGTTTCAAAAATCTTGGTTCAGGGCTGGAGAGATGGCTCAGCGGTTAAGGCACTTGCCTCCAGTGCCTAAGGCTCCTGGTTCAATTCCCCAGTACCCACATAAGTCAGCCCCACAAGGTGGTGGCCCTGGTGCTCGCTCTCTCTCTCTCTCTCTCTCTCTCTCTGCTTGAAAATGAATAAATAAAATACTTTTTAAAAAATCTTGGTACAGTGCGGATCACCAAGAAAGAACTTGATAAAAACAACGATTGTACAAATAGACGCATGGAGAGAAGCCATTCTCTGTATCCTCTAAGTTCTTCCCACAAAAATACCCAAGCTAAAAGGACAGTGAGGGCTATAGCTTCACCCTCAATTCATGTGCAAAATTTTAGTCTTCTCAAGAGAGTCCCCCCAAACCAGATTTTTAGAACCCTTACACTGCCAGATTCCTGCCCTGAATCCCCACTCCATCTTGGGATAGGTTCCTGATCATCTCCTTCAACCAGTCCTTGCCAGCGCTTTAATTTAGGATTACCCATTTTTCATTTTAATGCCAAATGACTGATTCCCGTAGTGAATGCTTCCCAAAACAAAGATGTTACTTTTTGTGGTACCTAGCATGATTTCTTGTCATTAAATAACATTGAATCACACAGAGAAAATGTGATCCCAAATCCAATGTTCTTTAAAGCCTTTTTTTGACACAGTCAAACATCAGTTTGGAGGTGCCAGCTGGGCCCTGTCAGCTCCTTGCTAACTTTATAACTGTCCTTTGTAATGAAATGGGAACAAGCCTCTAAAGGGAACAATATGTAGTTATAGGAAGTAACATTATATGCAAGAGTTTTCATTGGGTTTGCTTTTATAGTTACATTATATTTATAGGAGTACTCTAGTCTCTTTCTCAAATAAACTCAGTTGATATTTTAAAGGAAGTATGAGGATGTTAGGTAATCTTGCCATAGATGAGGTAAAAGTACAGAGGCTCATGCATGCACTATAGAAATTTGCAAAGACCAACCAATAGGAGATGCTCCCTTTAAGGTACAGAGTAAGTAACTAAGGCTGAACTGACTAGTTTTAAGTTTGCCAACTGAATTCAACTTCACATTACAGGTAGATGATGACTTTTCTGCTTCATAGATGATATAACTTGGGCTCAGAGAGATTCAGACAATTTCCCAAAGTCCCACAGCTAGTAATTCAAGAGTCAGGATTCAAACTCTTACACTAAGCTGCCTGCCTGCCACCCTTACTGTTTCCCCTGCTGTTAGATAGATAGCTCCTGGCAACCAACCACAGCTGGAGGAAACATTAAACGTACACAGGAGTCTATTAGCTACTACAGGGAGAGCTTGCTTGCCAGACAACTCAGAGTTCCCACCCTCTGGATCTTGGCTTCCTTTCTTCTCTATAAGTCTATTCTCCATTATAATCAAGCTCACCCAGCAAAGAGCATCTACAGGAGCCACAGATGAATGCATCCCTGTAGAACCATTTAGAAGCATCTCTGTCCTCAGCCACCTCTGAGCTGCTGGTGAACCTTAGCAAACTGGGTAATGCAAACGATCAGATGAAGTGATTCTTCTCTCCATAGTAGGTGGCCAGAACGGTGAAGGAGTCTAGGACGACGGCTGCAGACACATGGGGGAGGAAGGGCAAAGCCAGGCTGGAAAGGACTTGAATGACAGCAGAGGGGGTCAGGTAAATGACATTTTGAAGCCTGAGGAAAGAGAACAACCAGCAAAGACAGATTTGGGGGATTAGGCCAGAGGAGGAAAGAGGTCATATTTGGAGGTATTGGATGTTAGTCCTATATCTTTTACCTGAAACGCAATATTTAATAGGAAAGAAAAGGAAAGGCTATTATAATGGAAGCCCTGCTGGTGCCCACATGCACCTGGAGGGACATGGGCCTCACTGGGGCTCATCTAAAAGAGCATCTACAGAAGGTCATACTTCTGGCTAACTTCAATCTCCTGGAGAAAGGAAGAGATACTATAACCTGCTGAGCACATTAGACACTTTTTTTCTTCCTAAAATACAGTGGACTCAGAAACAATTCTACAGGCAGAAAGCTTGCTTCAAAATAAGGAACCAATAGTTTTAAACCACAGAAACAGAATGGGGTCTGGCCTTCATTGCCATGGTCATCATCAAATGAAGCATGGAATGAGTTCCAAACCAATAAACCCCCTGTGTGGCTGGGAGATTTTTCCTGCTGGCCTGACCAACTTCTAAATGCTGACACTGGGCCAAAGAGTAAGGTCTAGGGACAAGTCCTCCACTCCAATCTCCTGACACAGCCTTAGGTTGCTACCCACCCCCACGCCGCCATCACCCCCTCCTCCAAATGACCTAAGGAAATCTCTTAGTGACGTCTGAAGACCTTCCTGCCATGGACCTGGATTTCACCCTAAGGACCCTCCATGGATGATACACTCTATCTCTCATAATTGGGTTCTCCTTTCTGGTAGTCCCTCCCTGGAAGGTGGCCTTACTCAGTTTCCATCATCGCTTTCCATCAAGACTTTGGAGGATAAGTGGAGGTCCTTTACTAGGTACTGGGGACACAGGGAAAAAGAACAAGCTACTGCTGTCCTGTCCCTTATAGTGCAGTGGGTAGAAATCCTTTCTGAAAAGAGACTTCTCTTTACACATAAGGCACTCTTTATCATCTGGGTCATGAGCTGGCATTAAAGGTAGAAGACAGAGCATTGTTCCAATAGGATTGCTGGTTAAAAAAAAAGGAAATCTCTTCTTCAGATTTGTAGGTGCAGATCTATGGTTTGAGGAGGAGACCTGAGGGATTCATGAAAATATTAAGAAGAATTTGGGACCACTCCCTCCACATACACATAGGCAAGTCTGGGAGCAGCTGACAAGCAATGAAACCCACTTCTCATATCTTGACTTGCCTCCTCTCTGATCTTGGCCTTTACATATGTTTCTCTCTTGAAATGAAGTTAGCGTTTTCTGCAACCCAGCCCTGCCATTGTCCAGTCTTGCACATTCTCTGTCTTCTATTATTTCCTACAGAGTAACCTCTGCATCACTAGACCACTGAGGCACATCCCCTCCTGCTTGTTAGGTTCCCCAGGTTTCTGCTGCCCAGGTTTGGTCTCATACCATCAGCCTGCAGTAATCCTGGCCTCTGGAAACCTCCCTATATTTCTCAATTAGGAAATTATAAGTAGCAGCCTCATAGCTTATCTTGCGGTCCCCATGCATTTCTCTGAAATAAGAATTTTAAACTCACCTAATGCAACCCAATCCTGCCTCCATCTCCTAATTATCCTGAAGTCCCTCAGCTCTGAGTGTCATTGGCCCTATGATTCTCCTCTGCCCCGAGACACACGCCCACTTCTCTGTAATGCGTCCCTCCTTCTCTCCATCCTCACCCCTAATTCAGACTTGGCAATGTATAAACTTTGTAATTAGAAAGGGCTCAAATGTTGCCAGGAATGCAAACACATTTAGTGTTAGAGCCTAGCATTTTGTGCCATTCTGGGCTGCACTCCAAATCTTAAGGAACAAAAACAGGCGAAAGGAAAAACAGTATTTATTTGAGCCTGTGCTCTGTGTCTAGGATATTCTCATACACAATCCCATTTAATGGTCCCAAAGACCTGAGAGGAGGGTCTTTGGGAACTCAGAAACCTAAGAGACATGTCCAAGGTCACAAACCTGGAGAGTGGCAGAGCAGATTCAAAGCCAGGTCTATAGCTTTGATCAGCTGAATCATAGGCTCCTGCTTGAGTTTTTGATTCCCTGCTGTTTTTTTATGGGGGAGGTTCTGAAAATTTTGGACAAGCTGGCAGAAGTCACTAGGGGTGGGCCTTTGAAGGCTATATATAGTATATATTATAATATATAGTATATTTATTAGTATATCTCTCTCCCCCCTTGCTTCCCTCCTTCCTTGGGAGAACTTCTTCAACAGGCCTGTGTACCATTTGGCTTTCCTGTTCAAATGACTGCTACAAACTTGGCAAGAAAAGTGTTTTAATGATGTCAACCTTGGTCTAGAACTTGTAAGTCAGTCTCCGATCCTTGCAATGATGCTTGACCATGAGCACCTTGAGGACAGGGTCCACCTCTTACTCATCTTTGAAAGCCAGACAGCCAGTGCAGCACCTGTCTTTTGATACTGTAACAAGTGATGTGACCATGCCCTGGGATCACAGTGCGGAGTAGGAGAGGAAATGGTAAAGACTGAAAGAGCCACTAATCAGTGGAGGCAGGGGTGGGGGAAATAATCAGATCATATTTGAAGGTGCATCTTTATTGCTCTCCAAACTATCACTTTATTTGTCTAATTATTTATTTGTTGATTGATTTATTTTTAAACACAAGGCCTCTCAAGTTTCCCAAGCTGACTTTAAACTCCTCATCCTCCCTCCTTCATCTCCCAAGTGCTGGGACTAAGGGTATAAATCACCAAGTGCCATTTATAGATTGAGGGTTTTCTTACATAAGGAGGGAAAATCTGAACTTTGAGATCTGGCAGGAAGGTTTGTGTATGCTCCTCAAAGCTCCTCCTCAAACCACTTGAAACAGATGGTTCATTGATATAGCATACTGCACGAAGGACAATTCCTGTACCAGGCATCTCAGGAATCCACCCCCAGTCCTGCCTGCTGCTGGCATCATGAGTCCTAAAACCCAACACATGATGTCTGTCTGTGTTTTGTGATTATGACAGTCATCAGCAAAAATCACTGTTAACAAGTTCCACCTCTGAAATCAACTACTATCATGTTGTTTTCTTTTCAAGGGGAAAAAACACCCTCTTCAACCACACAGTAACAATTCTCAAGCAAGGGGTCATTTACAAGCTACTGTGCTTATAAATGGAAACACAGATATATGAGCTCTTGCAAAATGGGGGGAGGATAGCGTGGTCTCTGCTGAGGAATTTGAAACCAGCTGCTCATACACCAGGAAGTTTCTATCACACTGTAAACATTCTAGCTGCTTCCACTGGGCCATAAATCCTGGTCAGACTGTGGATATTTATAGGGTCCAGAAAAGCTTCAAAATGTGGCAGGTGAGGAAATAGAAGAAGCTCAAAAGTTTGTTACCTTCACAATCCTTTCTCCCTTGAATCAGACCACAGACCAATGCTCCCACTTCACCTTCCCTGAATTGGTCATAAAACCTAGAAGCATAACTTTCTGAATTCTCCATAACATTCCACATGACAAGTGTCCTGTCTTGCATCTGGAGGAAAGGAATGTGACACTCTAATACCAAAAAGAAGCTAAATCAGCATCCCTTACTAAGTTTTCTACCCCAAGTTTAGTGCCATGCATTACATGACACTCCTTCACAAATCTCCACAAAAGAACACACATCTCTCTCTGGGTTTGAGCCTTCACTACTGAAGCCTCCTATGTCACATGAAATTTACATTAAACAAACTTGTATACTTTTCTCTTATTAATCTGTTTCTTTTTGTGGTGTCTCCATGAACCTTCAAGTGGATAAGGGAATTACTTTTCTGTCTTACAGTATCAAGTGGAGTAAACAGACTAGATAGACAACCCCCTTTGCTCAAAAAGACTATAAAATCATGTCTTATGGGTACCCTGCAGACCATGAAGGCTATTTTCAGGCACACTGACTAGGAAAATTTCTTCCTGAGCAAGGTCTTTGCCCCTTAATGCCGTGTGCCTTTCACAAAGCTGTCATTCCACTTTTCAAATAGCCAAAGGAAAAATGTTTTAAGGAAAACTGCTCACTGTTCAGTTTCACATCTTTTTGAGCTATTGGTTTTCACTCAGTCACAAACACTCTTTCATAGTCAGTCACATGCCCCTGGGATGAACCTACAAACCAGGCACAGTTTATGAGAGGAAAGGATTTATTGAAGTAACAGATCCAGGGGGAAGTTCCATAATGGCAAAAGAGGTTGGCGCCTTTCCACAGATCCAAGCAGAGAGAGAAACCCATCACCAGCAACTCCAAAAAAAAGCAAGTGCTGCAACTCTTGCAGGCACTCCAGGCTTGAGCTCAGACTGCTCTTTGCACACCTATAGCTGGAATTCCAGACCCACCCTAGAATCACCTTAGGGCTGGACTCTAGGATCCAGCCAAGATGATAACCCTTCCAGCCAGGCAGCTGGAGAAAAACTTTAATAAACTCTTCAATCTGCTGGGAGACATCCATTCAAACTACCACACACTTCCTTCTCAATCCTCTGATCCTCTCTGGAAGATGCATCCCCTGTGTGGTATAACATTTCATTTGGAATGAGCTGACTGAAAGGTCCTGACATCAGAACCTGTATTAGTCAGGGTTCTCTAGAGGAACAGAACCAACAGAATGAATTGTAGTAAACATGAAGGGGATTTATTGGATTAGCTCATAGCAGTCTCACAATAGTTGGTGTTCAGTCCACATGGCTGGATGCCTCAGCAGTCCCAATCCAGCCTGGGATCCAGCCTGAAGGCCTAAAGACTTCCTGGGGAAACACTGTTCTTCAGTCCAGGCTGGAAGGCTGAGGTAGCTTCATTCCAATGCTGACGAAGAGATGCATTACAAGCATCAGCAGCCAGGCAGGGAGGAAGGGGGAGAGAGTTCCTTCCCCTTTACATAGCCTCAGGTGGGGTCTTGCAACCCTATCCAAGACTTGTTGGCTTCCTGAGTCTCTGGAAGTTCCTTCCTGCACTACTCTCCCAGGAAGTGATGTTAATTTTCAGCTTCCCTCAGCTTCCTTACATCCTGCTCCCTATTGAGAGGGCTGCCTTCCTGTGAACAACATCAGAGACCCACCCAAGATAATTAAAAAGATCAAGTTGGCAACAAAACCTAACCATTGTAGAACATCAGCCTATCAAGCTTTTAGATTGACTAGAGGGCATTTTCCCATCTCTGAGCATTGAATGCACTATTATTCTACCACAAATATAGTCAAGAGGAAAGACACCAAGTACTATGTCTACCTTGTATATCCTTATGAGCCTGTCAGTTGACAAACTGGGAGAAACTATGTTGTCTGCTATCCTCCCCACTCACTCAAAAGGATTTTCTGATCATGAACTTCCAAATAGGCATTACCTACTGTGTCTCCAGATGGATAGCCCTTCTCGAATCCCAAACAGACCAACAAACTTTCAATCTGCTTCTAATCCTAAGAAATTCTTGCCAGGTTTTCTGACTTACTGAACTGAAATGAAAAACAGTAACACAACCCTAGAAAGGCTTTGAAGTGCAGCCCTCTGGATACCATCCATGTGTGAAAATGCCAGGCTATATGCATGGAGAAACTTCTAGAAAGAGGAGACTCTTATTTGTGATTATCTCCAGGAGAGAGAAACCACTGCACCTTGTTGATGGCACTTTCTAGAAGGGGGACAAAAGAGGAAGAACAGCAGTGGGAAGAAATCCAATTTGGGAGACAAACTCCTTTTGTATGGCTCCTTCATTCACAATGCACTTAGAAAAAAGTTTTAAAACTAACAACCTGAGTTTGATTCCGCAGTGCCCACGTAGCGCTAGGTGCACAAAGTGGCACATGCATCTGGAGTATGTTTGCAGTGGCTAGAGGTTCACCCATTCTCTCTCTCTCTCTCTTTCTCTCTCTCTCTCTCTCTCTCTCTCTCCCTCCCTCCCTCTGTCTCGCTCTCGCTCTCGCTCTCTCTCTCATAAATAATTTTAAAAGGTTTTATTAGATTCTATATCTCAGGATTTTTAAATAATTAACTTATAAATGGCACGGATGAATGGGCTTCCGGTGTCCTTTCTGCATATACATATATTCTACTTTCTCCATGACATGATGACTTCAGCTTCAGACCCACCTCATCTAAATCTATGTAAACATCTGAAAATTACTGAAGCCTTCTCAGTTTGTTTTCACAACAATAAAAATAAGCTGTCAGTTTGGCTTAGGGAGAAAGTTCTTGCCATGTAAACATGAGGTCCTGAGTTTGGATCCCCAACACCCAGGTAAAATGCCAGCGATAGTGGCACCTGCCTATAATCCTGGTGCTGGGGAGGTGGAGCAGAGGATCCCTTGGACTCACTGACTGGATGTTCTAGCTGAATCAGTGAGCTCTGCATTCAGTGAGAGACCCTGTCTCAAAGAGTAAGGTGGAGAGCTACTGAGGAAACCCCCCCCCCATTGATGTTGACCTCTGGCCTTCATATGCATATACACACACATGCATCTGCATACATACACAATACAAATACACACACACTACATACTACACACATACACTCAAAAAAATAAGCTCCTGGGTGGTGATGAGGAACAAAGGAATGGAAGTGGCTGGATAAATAAGCACTGGTAATGTGTCTAAATCTTAGCACATCACAAACATGGACTAATCTTCCTTCTCAGCAAATATTCCTGCTCAAGATATTAGAAGTTAAAAGAAATGAATCCCCATCTCCACATGCCAACCAGTAGAATTTCCTGAATGTCCCTGACAGCACCACTTGGCTCTTTTTATCAATGGGTTACTGAATATCAGGCACACAGGAAGGTAGCAGAAGTACCTGTGTTATTAGGCAATTATCACACTGGACTCCAGGTCTCCAGGAAATGCCCCAAACTCTTACAAAATGTCCATGTGAAGTTATCCAGATGGATTTTTCATATTTTCATTCAAAGTCTATGAAACTAGAAAAATCACAAGACAATTGCCATATTTATAATCCTTTAAAGAAGAAAAGTTAATTACAGTTTTGAATAAGGCTATAAAGACATTTCATCACAAACATTCAGCAATTTGGATTTAAATAGAAAACTCTTGATGCTTTTTTAAATGATTTAATATACAATAACATCTAACTGTAGAATTCCAGGCTGTGGGAGGGGTCAGGCTAATGCCTGGACTACTCCAAAGGCTTGGTCTGTTTTGTTCAGAGGATGACACTGAACCTCCTTAGCTGAGACTTCAGCAGCTATGAGCTCAGAAAGTCCCCTACTGGTAGAAGTCCATAAAGGGAAAGATTTATGGATCCAATCCAACCTGAAATCTTATGAGGACACTGAGACTCTCAGAGGACAGCTTTGCTCAGTACTGTATGGACAATAGAATCACTCCAGCTTCTCAGGCAGGGAATTAACTTCTGGATGAAGGCTGTCATCCCAACCATGTCCTATAGCCAGTGTATTATGGTGGTTTCTTGGATGGTCAACCAGTGGGATGGTGGGGAGAGATATGAAGAGAGAGAGAGAAAGAGAGAGAGAGAGAGAGAGAGAGAGAGACTGGCCTTCCAGAGGATGAATAAACACAAAGAACAAACAAATAAACAAGAAAATATCTATGCCATCTGAGGGCTGTGCAGGAGCATAAGGCAAGTTGAGAAGCAGGAGCAATGGCGCTAAGTTGGGGCTACTTTGTGTAAAGTGAAGGAGGATGCCAGCGATAGAGAAAAATTTGAAAAAAGAATACTGAATCGTGTAGCTACTCGAGCTACTCAAGTGAAAGAGACAAGAGCTGTTGGAAGCTAAGAAACATATTGACCAGAGGTGTGGTGTGATTTACCAAATTCTAAAAGGATTTCTCTGATCTTGTTGAAATAAACTAGAGGAGCAACATGGAAGAAAGCAAAGAGGCCAGATAGGAGTCTCCCTTCATGAACGTGGTTGAAAAGGTAGGAACTGTAAGCTCCATATTAGATATGAAGCCATCCAGATGGGCAGGTAGATTAAAACAGAAAAGTCAAAGGTGACTCCAAGATTTGCACTTTAGCAGTTCAAATAATGGTAGCAAAGACCCTGAGAAGAGCAGCAAGATGGGGTGGGCAAGACCAGGGGATATGGAGTCCTGCAGCTAGCTCTCCCTAGCTAGTAGAGTTCAAGGAGAGGGCCTGTAAGGCATGCTCATTGTGATCAAGGATTCCACAGCCAGGCTACTGGAGTCTAGTCTCGGGTCTTTGTTATCCACAGGGTTGTTGTAAAATTAAAAGGGGTAAATATGTGTGTACGTGTGTTTCAAAGAATGACTCTCATGCAAGAAGTACCATATTTGTATTTCAAAATTAAAATGTGTGTCTGGGGAGATGGATCAATGGATTTAAAAAGTGCTCACTGTACAAATTATGATGACCTGAATTCAAATCCCCAGAACGCACTGGATGTGGTAAATGCAATCTGTAATCCCAGAAAACCTATGTCAAGGGGGGAGATGAAGGCAGAAGAATCCCTGGAAGCTTGTTGGCCAGGAATAAACAGCAACAAATGAGAAACCCTGCTCAAAGGAGGTGAAAGATGAGGGCCGATACCCAAGGTTGTCCTCTGGCCTCCACAGTCACACCATGGCATGCACTTACCTGCCCATACTCACACACAAACCAGCATATACTTACACAAGGATTTATTTAATGAGGTCTGGAAAGTGACTCAGCAATTAAAGGTGATTGCTTGCAAAGCCTTCTGGCCTGGGTTCAATTCCCCAGTACCCACATAAAGCCAGATGCCCAAGGTGGCACATGCATCTGCAGTTCATTTGTAGTAGAAGACCCTGACATGCCCATTCCCCCATCTCTTTCTTTCCTTCCCTCTCTTCCCCGCCCTCACATAAATAAACAAAATATTAAAATAATGAAGCAAGATTCATGGGGGTGAGAAATGGCTCAGTGTGGCAAAGTACTTGCCATGCAAGCATGAAGATCTGAGTTCATAGCCCAGGTGCCCACATAAAAGGCTGGGAATGGTGGCATGTGTCTGGAATGTCAGCGATGGAGAGACAAAAACAAGAGGATCCCCAGGATTTGCTGACTAGCTTGTATAACTGAATTAGTGGGTTCCTGGTTCAGCAAGAGACCCTATCTGGTAAAAATAAAGGGGAACAAGAATAGAGGAAGATATGTACATTATAAGTGTGCCCACACACATATAAACATATATACACCACACACATACATGCATAAATAAAACAAAAAAATAAAATGACGCTTTCAATTCATCTGAAACTTTAGAGTCCATATATGGTAGGAAATACCAGGGAAGGATAATTCACTTGTTCAAAAGATTAGCTTCCCGAAGCTGGAGAAACCTGAGCTTGGATTAGATTTACAAGATAGACAAGAGGCAGCCAGACAGATGAAGAAGAGGGGAAAGGGAACATCCAAGGCAGGAAATAGCATGTCTTTTCCTGGTAATACATCCAGCAGAGAGCAAAAGCCAAACAAACATAAAATAGCTGTCTAAAAGCTCTGGTATTACTTCTCACATATTGGGAGATCCATGATGCCTCCAAAAAGACTAAGAGTAGCTTTTGATTTGTTCATGCAAAATGATTATTTCCTCAAATACCTCACCTGATCTCCACTTGTCTTCACTGAGTTGGCCAAGACCAATGACTGTGACCATGGGAAACCAATATTGAAGTGAGGTGTGGTTGGGCATGCTTGCATTCCTGGCACTTTGGAGGCTGAGGCAGGAGGATTTCCACAAATCCAAGGCTAGCTTGGATTAAAGAGCCAGACTCTGTCTCAATCCCACACTCACAAAAAAAGGGGTAGAGAGATGACTTAGTAGTGAAATGTACTTGTTTGCAAAGCTTGCCCACTCAGGTTCAATTCCCCAGCACCATGTAAAGTCAGATTCAGAAAGTGGTGCAATTATCTGACATTCATTTGCAGTGGCAAGAGACCCTGGTGTAACCACGCACTCAACAAAATACACATGTGAAAGTAAACAAACAAAAATATTTTTAAAAATTAAACAGAGAAACCAAAGCTATATTGCTGTAGTAGGATTTCTGACAGCCATGAGTTGCCTGAGAACTCATAGCTTCCTTACTGATCCCTTGGGAAAATGTATTCAAAAAGTAATCAATAGGGAAGTAGCATTGGGCTTTCCTTTCATTATATTTAAACATGTTTCAAGGCCATATGGTCAATGAGTTTTCCTAAACTCTCCCCATGCTTTGCCATTTCTAAAGATTCCACTGAAGAAATAACATTTCAAAGGTCAAAAGCTTGATTCCAGCAGAGCAATTCTACCTGGGTGTCAGGAGACAGTTCCCCCCAAAAAACTAGACTCAGAATGAAAGCATCAGATCCTCTCCACAGAAACCTCTTGGTAAATTATCAAATATCAGAACATAAGCAATGTGAGAGAGTGGAATTTGGGTGAGATCAGAGAACTTCCTGGACTATTTACTCTATCTTGGGGATCTAAATATAAAAAGTCTGAGACAGTGGTAGCAGGTGTTCAGACGAAAGCAGACCCTAAACTCTTAGAGTGACCCTCTCTTGCCAGGACCATTTGTCTGAAGTCCCAGTCTCAGGTAAGCAAGAATACACTTAGCCATGGCAGCTGCCTACAGTGATTCAATCTTAGTGTACCCAACCTGATCTCCACATATCCATATGCTTCCTCCTGATCACACAAGCCTGACCTTCACAGGTGCCCATCCCTCCCCAGTGTGTGTGTGTGTGTGTTTAGACACTTCCATTGGGCCTCCATTCCGTCAGCTGACTACTGCACCCAGGCTCTGAAATCTTGGTCCCTTAGTCCTTCCCCTGAATCCTACTATCTGTGGAGCTGCTTCAACAGTGACAGTCTTGGAAAAAGACACCAAGGAACGCTACCACCTGCTGGGATTTTTAAAACATTTGCACTTCTGTAAGATATCTGAGGGACTAACCTGTCCAGAGCTACCGGTTAACATCGAAGAATTTAATAAAGACAATCTAAGAGCTGCTCACACCCACCCTAGGGAATGGAAATCACAGTGTTGACACCCCCTTCTTTATCATCACCAAAATTAGGGTCCCTTGAGCACACTGATATAGAGTATTGTCACTTAACTGAAACGAGCAAATCTCACATCCATTTCTCACTATCATTCTTCCCCCCAGAGAATGACGGGTGCAATTAAGAACCAAATTATTTCCCAGAAATATTTCCCCTAAGATTCACTGAAATTATTTCTAGGTAGTTTAGATGGTTCAAAACAGATTTTATACTCAAAATGGAAACTCCATCTTGTAATCAATACGCTCTATGCTCTTATAAACTTTAAAGATAAATTTGAAAGCCACAGGAGATTCTGCCAGTCCTGGAGAAGCGTATCTACGGAGTCCATTGTTGCTAGTGTTTGCGGTCTCTGCACAGAGCTGGCCGGGCCCCTAATGTCTGTGGTCTCTCCAACTAGCTGGCAGGATCCCTAGAGCAGCACTAGTCTGGGTCAGGGGCCAGTGATCCACATAGCTCTAGGAGTTACAATGATGCTTTTCAGTGATTCTCCATGGGTAAATGCCTTCTCTGACAGTCTGGGCTTCCCAACTCTGTGTCACCTGCCCTTTGAGGCTCAGGCCTGGTTATCTAAAGCAAAAGCTCTTCTACTCATGAAGGTAGGTATATTGCATTTTGTTTAAAGAAAATATGCTTTTACCTAGGAGGGGGTACTACTACGGTTGTCTAGCTAAATAAATATATTATGCCCACCAAACTGCCCTCTAAATGCTTATGTTTATGCCCATATATTAATGCCTCTCTCACTTTTGGTTAGAGAACCTTCTCTTTTCAGATGGCAGTGACCACTGGGGTGACTCAAAACTCTCCAAAATGCTCAGAAGTGACACTGGAATGTTTGGCACTAAGTGGGACATCTCTATCATACCCATTAAGACTCAGATACCATTGTAGAAGAGGTAGAGGAAAGAATGATAGAGCCACAAGAGAGGAGTGCTTTGCAGTATTGTTTTCCAGACACAAATTGGTCTTAGAATTCATGACCTCACAGTGGCTAATGCTACCTACACAAGAACTACATATGATAAGAGGGAAAAATAATGGTATCAGAATAGAAGGGACTAGTTGAAAAGAAAGAATTCAATGGAGGGGGGATATGGGAGGGAGGAAAAGGTGGTGGGAGGGGATTATTATCATGATATATTATCTATAATTATGGAATTGTCGATAAAAAGTTAAAAATATGCTTTTAGGTTCTGGTACAAACAAAACATTACATTTGGACCAATACACTCTCTTCTCTCCAACAGACCTCCAAACACACACCTATACGCATGGGTGCATCATGGGTAAAAACAAAACACTGTCACAGGGAAGAAAAATCAATCAGGGAATCTATTCCATGCCAAAGAGCAAGTGTTTGTTAATTAGCCTGAGTGCCTTGACTAAAGCATTTCCTTTGAAATTTTTAAACTGATATAAAATGTTTCAAATGCAGAAACATGAAGAAAGAATTACACAATAAGCACATGAATTCTCCATCCAGCTTTATGAATTTTTAACATTTACCTTATTTGCTTGTTTGCTTTCAAAACAAAGAAAGCACTGAAAGGTAAAATCGAAGCCCCTGTGTGGATCTTTTCTATCTTATTTTTTTCTTCTTCTCCCCAGAGAGTCATTAATTTATATTTTCCCTGCACATCAATGTGTCCATCCAATACATATTGTGTGTTTTCAGAAAGTTACCAGGGCACCGTGGTATGTGTCTATCATCACAGTTCTTGAGAGTACAGACATGAGGATCAGGAATTCAAGACCAAGCTCAGTTACATATCAAATTGAAGCCAGTCAGGGATTCATGAGACTCTATCTCAAATAGATTACAGATGGCAGATAGATGGATGGATAGATAGATGATAGATATATAAAGTAAATAAATAAATTCATAAAGTAAATAAAGAAATGGATAGATGATAGATTGATCGACAGATAGATGATAGATAGAAAGTATACATGCTTTTAGCTCAACATTATATTTTGGAGATTTTTGCCATAACACGCATATAATTCTAATTAAATTTTTAATAACCACACAGTATTCCCTCATGCACCTCTCTTTAGGTCGTCATTCTCTCTTCATGTGACTTAGTGTTTTTCTATTAAAAACAATGATCAGAGTATTCCTTTACGTTGATGGCTGTTGATTCTCTGAGAAGAACCAAAGTGTTTTGATAAGGTCAGCCTGAATTCTCCACTGATCAGAGGCAGGGCATACTGGTCATTATGCCTTGCTTCTGTTTGAGTTTAAGATCCACATCTATAGAACCAAGGCTATGACAGCTAAGTGGCTGAGTGAAAGATGGACAAAACCCTTATGGCCCTGGGGTTGGATACATGCTTCCCCTGCAATAATGGCATTTGTAATGTGTTTATCAAAGGGCCTGCCACATTGCCACAACATGTGAACAGTAGATATTATTCTTCACATCATCCATGTGAGCCACTGGCTTGGCTGGTATCCTAGAGCCCCCTCTTAGACACAGACTGGAGTGATACTTGCTCTCATTTGCAAGCTTACCTGGCACACCTCTCATTTTGGCACAGTTTCTGCTTGACGTATGAATCCATCACCTAACATATGAATAAGGGTAGGTCATCACTTGACATAGGAACAAGAGTAGGTGATAACTTGGCTGGATTTTTCCGCTCTGTCATTGGTATTTGTTCATGCATGGGTGTTGAATTCACATGTCTCTAAAACCTACCCCCCGTGCCTAAAGACCCAAGTCCAAGTTCTATACCATGGCCTCAAAAGCCCTCCAACCAAGCTCAGCACTCATTCCATCTCATCCATGGGCATATCTATATTGTCCTCCCGGTCAGTACTTCCTTGACTCTACTTAGCCCCATATATCCAAAGTGTATCCACTTACCTTTTATAAAAGCAATTTAAGGTACTGGAGAAATGACTCACTTACTTGCTGCACAAGCATGAGGACTGGAGGTCCCTAGCACCCATGTAAATGCCTGTCTGTATCCCTGTGCTCAGGAGGAGAGACTGGGGATCCCCAGGGCAAAATGGTTTATGAGGCTAGCTGAACCAACAAACTCTGTGCTCATGTAAGAGTCTCTAGATCAGTAAATAAAATAGAGAGCAATCAAGGAAGGCACTGACATCAACCTCTGGCTTCCATATGCATGTGCACATGCGTGTACACATACCCACACTCACATGCACCCACACAATACAACAATTAATACACACATACACATACACATGCCAAAAAACAATAACAATTTAAATATGACTTCTCCAGTGCATTTGCAGGAGTCGTAATCCATCACTGTTCCTATCACCTTTTCTACATAACTCCCCACAATAAGAGCTCTTATAGCATCTTATTTTAATGATGCATAGAGTTGCATTTCTCTCCCTGTAACTTATGAGCATTCATGGGAGACCTGTCTCATGCATTATGCTTTGCTCTGCACGAAAAAGTGTAAATAAATGCTTTACACACACATTAAGTGTGTTTTTTTTCAATAACTGACTTCTAGCAAGAATAAGAGAATTTTAGCATAGTGTCCTCTGTGTGAATTATTGATTTGCTTTTCAAAGAAGGCTCTTTTATCAGCAGATCTTTAATAACTTATTATGAATAAGAAATCCTCGGCACTTATACAGCCTTCCATTTATGGATATTTTCTTTGCCTATGGATCTTTTTTTTTTGAAGATGTAGACATATTTTGCTCCAGATGCAATAGAATAGAATTGCAGAATGCCAGTCCTCTGCCTAGATCACATGATTCCAGTGCTGACAGAAAATGTACCTAAGAATAACACACCAGTGACACCTGGGGCTGACAGGCCTCCTCGAGGAATAGGTAATGTCACAACTGTGCACGTGTTAGCTGTTAGCTGTACTCATTTGCTTAACCTGCCGATCACCTATAACATGGATACTACTGCTGACCACATATTAGAGCTGAGGCAATGAAGAGAACTTGGGTAACTTACCCAAAATCACACCGAGAGTAAATGCCCCCCCTCTTTCTCTTTCTCTCTCTCTTTCTCTCTCACTCTTTCTCTCTTTCTCTCTCTGTTTGCAAATAAATAAAAATAAAGACATGAACAGGGAGATTAGTTGGGGAAAAGTAGGGGCTTAGGAGTAGGGGATAAAGAGAGTAATAGAAATAATTTTGATCAAAATATGAAATACACATGTATAAAATTCTCAAAAAATGAATTTTACAAATATTTTTCAGGTACTAGATAAAGGTTTGCAACCCCCATTTTACACTATGAGAGGAAGGGGAATATTTTGTGAGTCGTTATGATAAATTTTGAGATTTTTTTCTACACTAATGTTCCCAAGAGGATAAACATATGCACATCATTTACATCTTTTCCAATGGCTCTTTTGTGGTCACTTTTAAGCACTTGCTTCACTTGAGAACTAGTAATACAGCATTATTAAGGGACAGATAGAAAATCTGAGCTCTTTCTAGAATGGAGATAGAAGGAAACTCTGAGACAACAAAAGGAACTTTCATTCTGCATTGGCAAAATGTCCTTGAACTCCTGTCACAGACCCTGATGCCTTCAAAGGCCTCAGAACTTTATTTTATTTATTTAATTTTTTTTTTTAGAACTTTAATAAAGTGTGATCGCAGGTCCACCCTGAGGTCTGCCTGTGGCTTTATCCGGAAGGGAGGGGTATCTTCTCTGCTTCTAAAGGGGCTTTCCTGGATCTGGCTTAGTTCTTATTTTTGTTTTTGTTTATATATCCCCAACTTGGAAAATATCAAGGCAAAATACAGTCCACTGCTTCATTGGAAATAATAGGTGACTCACACTGGTCAGCAGGAACATCGGGTCAGTGGATATGACATGGAAAAGACTCCCTCTGTAATTTGTTGCCTATTCTGCCCATGACACTTGCAGAGGCAACTTCCTATCCTTCTGTCATCTCAGGTTCCTTCTCCTGACACTCAACACTAGTGCTTAAGAAACTAGTCCCCCCAGTGAATAAAAGGAGCCACTTAAGTACTGGTGGGAAACAAAATAGTAACCATGGTTGCTTCAAAAGCAGCTACAAATCTGAAGAAAAAAAGACACAAAAGACATGCAATTTTTTAAATGAGATGGAGCAACATCTTCACAAATTATTTAAATTTAATGTAAATAATTCAAGTAAGTAATTAAAAATAGTATTATCTGATTTTATTTGGGGAAAAAAATATCCAGGACTTGATGCTGTAAGAGATTTCTTTAAAATGAAAATATAAAGTTTGCATTGAAAAATGTTGGCACCAGACATTTGTTAAAAATGGCAAGACAGGGCCTGGGACAATGACTCAGTAGTTAAGAGCACATGCTGCATATGCAAAAAGAGCAGAAATTGGAACCCCAGCAGCCACAAATAAAGGCCAGTCATCATGCCTGCAACCCCAGCCCTGAGGGATGGGGAAGACACAGGAGAATTGTGGGGGCAGGGGTCACTGGTCAATCGGCCAGGCCAAAAAGCAGTGAGCTCCAGGTTCATGTCTGTGAGAGATCCTATATCACAGGTAACTAAATAAATTAATTAAGCAAAAAAGCAATAAAGGACACCTCATTCAAGGACATAAATGTAAACGGGGTACATGCATGTGTACATACATGTGCACACACATTCATATAATACACACACATATGTGTGTACCCCAAAAATGGGAAGATAGATTTTATTTGTGCTTTAGGATACTTCAGTATAATTCCAAGCTCATCTTCAAATGTAACAAAGACAAAATTGACTTTATAGCCAAGGAGCAGATTGGCGTGGGATGATCAGTGCATAAAAAATTACTAGGAGGAATTAAACTAGACATCAAGGGTTGGGACACAGGGTACTAACACTGGTTTAACATGATTTATGCTATAGGTAGTCAAGGACCTATATATCATGAAGGAATGAATAACTCGGTGATATATCAAGGGTGGCAGCATGCTCTCTAAACTGACTAAGCAGGATTCTCTGCTAGAACTGGATTCAGAAGGCCAAGGTCAAACCTATTTGAAAAGAAAGCTACAAGGAGCCTGAGCAAATAAAAAACTTTGGTCTAGCATGGGGTCTATATTCTTCTAAAATAAAGGTATGAAAAAATGAATTTTAGAAGGTAAAGCATTTATGAGATATAGAAAGAAAACAGAATATATAAGAATTAATTTAAGAAGCCAAGATAAGTACCTTAATAACATCCTCAACTTGAGGTAAAAATCAACATATGGACAAAGAGGTATGGAATATATACAGGTAGAATGAAACCCTAGATTAAGAAAAAATAATAATCATGAACATAATACTCAAGTTTCAAAGTACACAAAGCATCATTGATATAGAGAAAAACAAATCCTAGTAGCTGGAGATTTTAATGCTTCCTTCCCAGAGAAAGATAAAACAGGTAAAAATGTAGATGAAATAAGGCATGTTTATGTGTGTAGATATGTTCGTGTGTATGGAACATTTGCAAAATCTTATAATGTGCTATGCCACAAGAGAACCATAATAGGGATTATGTTTCTGACCATAAAACAAAAATCTAGAAATCAATGTCATGTATTTGAAAACACATATCCATCCTTTGAGATAAAGAATAAATTATAATAGAGATGTGAAAATATTAGATGAAAAAGGTCCAGGTAAATAATTTAATGACTACAAATTAGCATTTACCAAAAACATACAGAAAACACTATAATGAGGAAACAATATATATATATATATATATATATATATATATATATATATGTTTACTTTAAGATCATAACAAAAAAAAGAATTTTTACTTTTTTCACAACTATACAACATAATTAGTGGAAGATCTCAACATAACAATTAGGCAGAGGGCAGGGAGGCTTCCACCCAGGGACCCAGATTACTGAGGGCAGAAAACCTTGTGCAGGAAAGCCAGCTCACTGAGGGTAGGGGGCCCCAGCTGCAGCTCTAGGGGTAGGCAGGGAAGAGCCACCTGAGCCAGAATGACTAACAATGGAGAGGGGAGTTGCCATTCACACTGGCTTCACAAAGTCAAAAACCTACCAGAACCAGGGAGCAAAAGTTCTCTGGCAGGCACCTGACAGGAGGGTACCAGGACGACCTTACAATCCACCCAGCTGGGATACAGTGGGGGGAAAGGAGTAAGTAGCTATGGATCCCCCTGAGCCCCAAGGGCAAGACCACAGTGGCCACTAGAGCCAGAGAAGATCTCTGACCTCAAAGCATCTTACACACCAGCCACCAGCCCAGCACTGCTGGTTCACCTATAACCTCTGCAACTCAAGCACCTGAAGCTACAACGCTATCCCAACCTAACCGGAACCCAAAACAGAACACTCACCGAATAACCTCCAAGAGCCTATATTGCCTTCCTCATTAAGAAAATTAGAACTTTATCCAGAAATTGGAAGGTCCCAATGCAAAAATAAAACAAACAAGAAAACAAGCTGAGAGTCCCCGACCAAAGCCCCTTTGTCCCACAATGGAAGTTGTCGCTGTTGTCACTGAAAATGTAAGGGAGATAAAACAATTATAATCCCAAAATGAGAGTAAAATAACCTCAGGGCATAACTGAGAGTCTGACTAAGATATTGGCTGATCTGGAATCAGTTTTAAAAAAAACATAAATGAAGTGGAATTCAACACAGGCTTCACCATAAGATTTAACTTAATTGAGGAAAATCAGACTGACTTCAAAAGAGCAATAAGTGAACTGAGCATAGGCCACAATGGGAGGAGCTCCATAATAAGCTGATTAAGTACAACAAAGACATAACCAAATGCAAGAATGAATTCCAGGAAACACTAAGAAAAACAAAACTAGACTTGAAACTGGAACTCAACAAACAGATGGAGACTATGAAGAAAAATATAACAAAAATCAAAAATCAAATGTAGCTACTAGAAGCCCCCTTAGAATTCCTCAATCCCAAAATTAATAGCCTGGAGGACAGAATCTCAGACCTTGTAGACAAGACATAAGAAATAAATAGGGAATCCAAACACTTCAATATATTTTAAAAAATCACGTGAACGAAACATGAGGGAGCTGTGGAACACCATAAAGACACCAAACATCAGGATCATGGGGATACCAGAGGAAGAAGAAATTCAGGCATAGAAAACATATTCAACAAAATTATTGAAGAAAAATTTCCCATTCTTGCAAGAGAGAGGCCCACAGAGCTCCAAACAGACAGGACCAAAGAAAGAACTCTTCAATTTATGCAAGATGCTAAACACAGAAAGTAAAGAGAAAGTGCTAAAAGCAGCGAGAGAGAGAGAGAGAGAGAGAGAGAGAGAGAGAGAGAGAGAGAGAGAGAATGTATCACATATAAAGGCAACACCATCAGACTTACCTCAGACTACTCACTGGAAACCAGGAAGACCAGAAGGCCTGGAACAAAACTCAATACAAGGCCTAAAAAACCCAAACTACTGTACCTGGCAAAAGTGTCCTTCATAATAGATGGAAAAAGGAGAATCTTCCATGATAAAAACCAGCTCTACGATTATGAGAACACAAAGCCAAACTTACAGAGGATACTCCAAGAGTTACTCCACACAGAAGAGTCAAACAACCAGCCTCAAGAGCCCAAGAGAGGACAAGCAAAATAAGCAAAATTAGTGTGCTCACAATAACATATGAGGCATCTACCCCCATAAACTCTCCACCAAGGCAGGGCTTAAAGCAAACCTCACAATTTTAACTTTGAATTTTAATGGACTTAACTCTCCAATAAAAAAAGACACAGGATAACAGGGTGGATCAGAAAAATGGACCCTTCCACCTGCTGCCTTCCAGAAATGCACCTCACCTCTAAAGACAGAAACCTCCTCATGGTGAAAGGATGGAAAATGATCTTTCAAGAGAACAAAAATAAAAAAGTGGGTGTGGCTACATTAATGTCTAAAAAAATGAAATTTTAACCAAAAGTAATTCATATGGACTATGAAGGACACTTCTTACTCATCAAGGGAAAAATCCAGCAGGAGGATATCACTATCATAAATATGTATACATGAAATACAGATGCTCCACATTTCATAAAACAAAACTTATTTGAAAAAAAAAGAAACCAACTCCAATTCCATCATAGTTGGAGACTTTAATACACCACTATCATCTCTAGATGGATCATCCAAACAGAAAATCAGCAGGGAAATAACAGAGCTTAACACCACCATAGACCAACTAGACCTAAGAGACATATACAGAACATTCCATCCCAAGTCTACAGAATATGCATTCTTTTCAGCACCCTACAGAACCTTCTCCAAAATAAAGCACATATTAAGACATATAAGACACCTAAATAAATTCAAGAAGATTACCGTAGCCTCCTGCAACATATTGGACCATAACATATTAAAGCTGTAAATTAACAATGGGAGAAACACAGAAAATACACCAAATATTTGAGACTGAACAATGTGCTATTAAACAATGAATTGGTCATTCAAGAAATCAAAAAGGAAATTGAAAGTTTCCTTTTTTAAATTTTATTTTTATTTTTTATTTTATCTTTATTGCCTAAAATTAGATACATTGATTGAGTAAATATTTTGCTTATATTCCCATTTCCCTCTCCCCTATCCCCAATCCACTGGGTATCCTCCTCGGTGGGCACACTGGATTGAACTAAATGACAATGAAAACAGCACATACGAAAACTTATGGGACACAATGAAGGCAGCCCTAAGGGGGAAATTCATAGTGCTAAATGTCTTCTTAACAAAGACAGAGAGCTCTCAAATTAATAACCTAACTACCCACCTAAAGGACTTGGAAAAATTGGAGTAATCCAGCCATAGGGGCTCAAGATAAAAGAAATACTTAAGGTTAGAGCTGAGATCAATGAATTGGAAACTAAAAATAATTTTTTAAATTGATGAAATGAAGAGCTGGGTTTTTTTTTTTGAAAAAATAAAACCCCTGGCCAATCTAATCAAATGAAAAAAAGAAAAGAACCAAATCAACAAAATCAGAAATGAAAAAGAGGTTACCACAAACAGCAATGCAATTGGAAGAATTATCAAATCATGCTTCCAAAACTTCTACTCCACAAAGTGAAAAACCTGGAAGAAATAAAATAATTCCTGGACACCTACCACCTACCAAAACTAAACCCAGCAGATAAAGCTCCCAAATAAACCTATCACATCCACCAAGATTGAAAATATAATTAAAACATCCACAAAAGGAAAAGTCTAGAACCTGATGAATTCTCAGTCAAATTCTACCAAACTTTCATCACTGAACTAAAACCACGCTTTCTGAGCTTTTGAGTGTTAGAACAGGGAATGCTTCCAGAATTGGTCTATAAGGCTAGCATCACCCTAGTACCAAACTCAGACAAAGATACAACAAGAAAGAAAAACAATAGAACTATATCCCTGATGAATTTAGTTGTAAAAATTCTGAACAAAATCTTTGCAAACCAAATCCAGCAATACATCAAAAGTACTATCCACCTCATTAAGTAGGCTTCATCCCAGAGATGGTTCAACATAAGGAAATCAATTAATATAATCCACCACATTAAGAAACTTAATCACAAGAACCACATGGTCATTTCAATTGATGCAGAGAAGGCCTTTGATAAAATTCAATATCACTTCATGTTCAAAATGCCTGAGAAACTTGGCACAGAGGGCTTATACTTCAACATAATGAAGGCCTTATACTAAACTCCTAAAGCCAAGTCATACTCAACAGGAAAAGACTCAAGGAGCTCCCACTAAAATTGGGAACAAGAAAGAGGTGTTCAGTCTCACCACTACTCTTCAATATAGTGCTTGAAGTTTTAGCCCAAGCAATAACACAGGAGAAAGACATAAAAGGGATAAAAATTGGAAAGGAAGAAGTAAAACTATCCCTTTTTTCAGATGACATGATCCTATAAATGACAGACCCAAAGGACAGTGCTGTTAAACTACTAAAAGTCATAAATTCCTTCAGCAAAGTGTCAGAATACAAAATTAACACACAAAAAAATCAGTAGTCTTCCTGTATGCAAATGACATGCATACAGAAAAAGAAACCAGTGAGACTGTTCCATTTTCAATAGCCTCAAAAAAAATCAAATGCCTTGGAATAACTAACCAAGGATGTGAAAGACATCTGTAATGAAAACATAAAAATTTTCAAGAAGGAAATTGAAGATGACATGAGAAAATGGAAAGACCTTCCATGTTCCTGGATAAGTAGAATTTATATTGTGAAAATGGCAATTCTTCCAAAAGCAATATACAGATTCAATGCAATGCCAATAAAAATCCCAGCTTCATTCTTTGCAGACATAGAAAAAAAATCTCAAAATGTATTTGAAATGGCAAAAGACCTCAGGTATCCAAAACTATCCTAAGTAAAAAAAAAAAAATCTCCTCAGGACGTATGATCATAGACAAATTAAAGGTATACTACAAACCCATAATAATAAAAACAGCATGGTACTGGCATAAAAATGGACAGACAGACCAATGAAACAGAATTGAAGAACCTTCTCTTAGCTTAAGTAACAATAGTTACTTGATCTTTGACAAAGGTAACAACAACATTCACTGGTGAAAAGGTATCATCTACAACAAATAGTGCTGGACAGACAGGATATACATGTAAAAAAAAATTAAAACAGACACTCCTCTCACAATGGGCTGCCAGGGGAAATTGGCCATCGATATTTGGAGAAAAGAGAGGACACTGAGATACAATACTGACCAATGTTATGAGAATGCAGAGCACACTGCTATACAGCAGAAACCAACAAGCCAAGAAGTGCTCATTTGTGCGAGAGTAGCACTTAACCTAGGTGGGTAATCAACCACTTGCTGATTGGCTAAGAGAGCCACTCAGTGGCAAGGAACCCTTAGCTGGAACTGGGATCCAAGGCAAATTCTTGTGAAGACCCAAGAACCCAGACTCCAAAAGGAAACCCCCCACTAACCAGGGTTCTACAGAGAGACTCCGCCCATTAGAATCTCTCCAAATTAACAATGTTTGTCTCATTTAACCTATACTGATCTCATTCTCTGTTAGAGATTCTGTTTGTATTTTTCAGAAGGCAACAAGAACCATGGACAATCCAATTCTACCAATAGGACCTGAGATGATGGGTGATGCCCAGGCAGGTGATGAACCACCCCTAACTCATCATCTAGGGCCCTAATGAAATCATAGAGGAAGTGATGAGCAAGAGACCTACCTTTACAGCATGTCAGATAACCTATGAAAGGGTAATGGAGACAGACACTGAAGATACCCAACATAGTCCAAAGCAGAAACCCAGAGACTTTTAAGATCTCAACACTAAAGCAGACTTAAAAGTCACTCACCATGACTCAGGGAAATTTGCAGAAGAGGTGGCGGAAAGATTGTAAGAGCCATGGTGGGGAGAATATCCAGAGACATTGCCCCCCTTATCAATAACACACAAAAAACTGCTTGTACAATTAATAACTTCCTATTCCATGGACTGTTCTAGAAATCCCACTGAGGAGGGCCCCTGTGGGTTGGGAACATGGAGGAGGGAAATGGGAATACCATCACAAGACTTGTTCATGCAATGTATCTAATTATTAACAATAAATAAGTTTTATAAAAACTATTAAGCAAAAAGAAAAAATAAGAGGGGCAAAAAAAAGAAAACTCTCAAAGCATAAAAGCATAACCATCAGCATTGATGAGCCATATGATCATGTCATAGACCATCCACATAGCTGGAATAATCCAAGGTAAATACTAACCCTCTTTATCGTCAGTAACTGACAACAAATGTAATGTGAAATTGGATAAAACCCATCTTAATAATGAAATCTTAAAAATAACAAGGAATTATTCTAGAAAGAAGCATATAAGATCTCTCTAGAGAAAACCTAAATCTCTGTAAATGAACCCTTTTAACAGGCCCACACATATAGAAAGATTTAACTTAATAATATACAAAATAACATTATAAAGATCAAATTTTCTTAAAACTAGGTTATGTTAGTAAGTTAATTCAGAAAATTGACTTTGAAGCATTGAAGCCAGAAGCATTGAAACACATAAACACACACACACACACACACACACACACACACACACACACACACACACACACACACAGAATCATCTTTTTGCAGCTGTGGGAATTGGTTCCAGGAAACCTCCTTGGATACCAAAATCCACAGATGCTGGAATGTTTGAATAAAACGATGCTATAGTATTTGCACCTAGCCTACTACACCCATCTCTCCATATACTTAGAATCATCTGGAGATTGCTTATAATACAACTCAATGTAAATGCTTGGGAAAGAGTTGTCACACTGTATGATTGAGGAAATAATGACCAGAAAATTCTTGTTTTGTTGTTTTGACTTCCAAATTTTCTAGACTTGATAAAGAAAAGACATATTGTGCTGACAGACCTCTTCTGTTTTCTTTCTTGGTCTCTGTGGAAGGCAGGCTGTATAGCAAAGTCTAATTATATTATTTGGTCTCTCTATAATCATTTCTTTTTTAAAAAAAGGTCAGTGTAATGATTAGACAAAAGCTAATACACAGTCTTCATATGATATGATTCGCTTTCAGACCCCAAATTCATAATTATACAGATTTAGCTATTGTATGAATAGAATATAGTTTCATTATAATTATTTTGCTGGTAACATTGTAGTTTCATATTACATCCAAATATAATAAATAAGTGCTGCCCTAATTATCAATTGTGTGGCTTACTTCTTCTTCAAAGACCCTAAATAACAAAACACCATGATTAAGAGAAATATAGCCAGCCTCTGCAAAGCCATAAACCCCAGCTGCCTTCCTAGCAAATGAAATAGAAAATTGTAGATGATAATTTATACTCAGCAATTAACAAAGTACTTATACTTGCAGCAAGGAAAAATATGTTCTTATAGAAAGATGATAAAATAAAATTATTTCAAAAGTAATGTTATTTTTCTAGGTAACAAAATAGTAACTTGAAAGCTATCTTTCTACAAGCTGCAGGAACTTTCCTGTGTCTAATTATTATACAATGTTGGATTCCATCTTCAGTTCAGGTTTCTTGCAGAAAACAAACAGGAAGACTGGTTCCATACTCAGCAGCAGCTTTCAGCAGAGTGGACAGTGACCTTGACCTAATGCTTACAGAAGCTAGCCAGCAAGCTGGTTGCAATGTTCTCCTACTCTGCTGTCAAGTAGAAAGTTACTTGATCGAAAGTGAGACTCAAGTTCATCTCTCACCAAGAAACATTTAAGAGCATAATAGAATTCATTTTACCCATGCAATAAATCCACTGAGTAATGAGAAAAGGAATCCACTTGCAAATAGAGGGAAATATTTCCGCAAGCAGTCACACCAGATAAATTATTCACCTCCAACAATATGCCATGGAATATAATGCCAAGAGAGATTTCTTTTGAAATGCAGGGCTCATGCATCCATGAATGTTTATAAAATGTTATTGCCTGTCAGTTTTTTCTTAAAAGTGTGACATGTGAATGACTCAACGCTTCACCTTCTTTGATTATAAGAACACATCAGGTTCAAACAACCATTTCCTCACAGTGCAACACAAAACACGTACTTTTAAAAGATAAACAGACCCTGAAAACAAATATCTTTTGTATATTTGGTTGACATAACATGCTTCCAGCCGCTCAAAAGATGTGAACATCCTTTTCTTGTTCTCTTTACTTTTAAAGTTCACTAAGCATCTAGAATCATCTCACTTTTCTACAATGTGATAAATAACCTGCTGGGAGGTAGATTCATCTCTTAAAAATTAGAAAGCTGGGTCTCAGAAAGGCCAAGTGTCTCACTGGAGGATGCCCGGCAGCAAACTTGAGAGCTAAGTTTTGAAATCTACCTTGCCCAACTCCACATACAATGCATGTTTTTCCTATCTATAATAAACTACTTCACCATAATGTTTTACTGATTATTTTCTTTTGGTGGCTTATCTCACAAAAAATGATAAAGATATCAAATTATTTCATTTATATAAAATAAAACATGCCTATGACAATGAGCTGTAACCTAGGTCTCCAGAGGCCCATGAAGGTCCCACAAGCTTGAGATGTAAAATAGAACAGTCTCAGGACTCTCTTCATTCCTTGTCTTATAGATAATATTCAGATGGACCAAGGCATATTTTGTTGAAAAAAAAAAAACACTAAGTAAATAGTTCCATGCCTAAACTCACACCTCTCTTCAGAGAAGTGAACTACCACAGTGCAGAAGACTATAGAGTCTGTCTGTGGGAGGGAGAAGGCACAGGTTCCAGCATTAGCAGCCAAGAGCACATCTTGAGAGGTGTAATCACACCCTACTGGGGTCTGGGGACACATGGATGATAAGACCCGTGTTGGCCTCATACACCAGTGTAGACATGTTGAGTTAATGGTCTGGAGTCAGGCCACAGCAACATGACCCTGAGCAAGTCACATAATCCTCCCTGGTCTTTAAGTCCTCTTAGCTGGAAAATAAGATAATAAGATCTACCTTCGTCACAAAGAGTGTGAGGATGTAATGAGCCCCTGGTACATGAGCCGTGATCACCCTCTGTGCCTCCATATCACTTTCTTGTTTCAACATGTGACCTTTGAAAACAATCACCTCCATTTTTTTTTCTGAAAACCCCAAAGGACACTGACCTATAATAAGCATGAGGGCCAGAAACATCTCCATCCCATTTCTCCTCTGGAGCTTCAGTGGAGATTCAGCACATCTTCAAAAAAAACGATGAGCTCTGGACCAACAAGACCAGCGTGATAGAGACAAGATAATCGCCCATATCATCATGAAAAACTACATGCAAAAATCCAGATGTGCAAACAGGAGAGACAGACATGCACTCCCCACCATTGTCTTTATTAATTAAAAGCCAATGTGAACTTGATTTTGAAGAATAACATTTCTTTCTGCAAGTAGGGTTGATATCCAATGGAATGGACAGAACATTTGTCTCAGAAGAATGTTTCCGTGACAGAATGGACTCATTTCTAGTATTGTGATTCTTTCAAAATGAAAATTTTTAAAAATTATTTCTTTATTATCCATAATTAGACACACTTAATAAGTGAATAATGTGTTGAAATGAAAATTTTATAAATATTTATTTTGCTTGAAGTAGGCCATTAGAAATTTTATTACATGAATATTAATAGATTGAGTATATCTGGATAGTCTCTGTGCACATTTATACAAAATAATCTGAAACGTCTTGAGACAACCATGGTGAGCTTCTGACTTAGAGCTTTCACAGCCACATTTGAAGTGGTGAAGGGGAATCAATGTGACTGCTTGAAATCTGAATGGACAGAAGGTCCAGTAGATAAGCTGGATACCAATGATAAAATGAGGTATATGGCTTTGATGTCACAGAGAAGTCAGGAGGAGGCATTGTTCAAATAAAAAGAAGATAGGACTAACAAGCAATGGATAAAAATAAGCTAAAAAAAAAAGAAAGAAATTGGGAAAGGTACCAAGATGATGAAACAGAAGGTAATGCAGGCTGCCTTGGAAACACTGGAAGGAAGAAAGCACATTTTAGACAAAATCAGGCCTCAATAAATAACTGGCACCTTCCTCCTCAGTTCTTACATATGCTGTCCAATGGGCAATGCCCAGGCAAAGCATTAAAGGTAACATGTGTTGAGAAGTTACTGTGTGCCGGGCATCATTGCCAAGCACCTATGAGTGTTCACCCATCCTTTGAGATGGGAGCCATTGGCGTCTCCATTTCTTATAATATAAATAGGAATATCTCCTTTTAGTTTTGTTAGCTTTATATGGGAAAACTAAAACTCTGGAAAAATTAGATGACTTGCCGTAGAGCATGTAGCAAAATCAAAGGTAGTACCCAGGTGTGATTCAGGTAATGTGACTCAGAGTCCATGAACCTCAGAAAACACAATGAAAAGAAATGCTTTTTAAAAAATCACATATAGCTGGGCCTGTTGAAATGAGGAAGACAAAAAGTCATGTATATTCTCACCTAACTAACCTCATGAAGAACTGACATCAAAGGAGAGTCAGTGTGAGAATGTGAGAGTCTGAACTCCTTACCATCAGGACTTTCTTGAGCTATGTAACTCTTTCCTTTTTAAATAATTTATTTATTGTTATTGTTGTTAGGGGAAACTTTTATTTATGTTGTTTGTTTTGGTTTTGGTTTTTGGAAATGATGTTTTGCTATGTAACCCTGGTTGGTCTGATACAATGTTGCCATCGCTGGCCTCAAACTCACAGTAATTCTTCTGCCTCAGCCTCCTGAATGCTGGATCATAGATGTAAGCTGCCATGTCTGGCCCTCTTTCCTTTATATACACACATATAAGTATTATTACTATAATGATTTTGAAAATTTATATTTAATTGACATGTAATGTATCTATGTGTAGAAAGTGACATTTCAATGCATCATACAATGTACAGTAACCAAATCAATCCTTAGAGCTTTTTACAAGAAGGATTTTTCAGCTTATCATTAAATAATTATATACCAAATTATCCCATCAGGTAAACAATGCTCGAATGGAATAATCATTTTGGCAGCTATGAGCTGCCACTTCTCCAAAATAGAGGGTTGTCCTGTGTCATTCTTTCCACATGAGTCATAGCTAAACCTGTATTGAAGTATTTGCAAAGTAATATAATAGCTTTATAAAATCTGATCTCTTACATCCAGAAAGATTTTAGTTCAAACCGGTATTGCATGTCTTTATGAAGTATGATCTAGATAGAAATGACAGAGAGAGAGAGAGAGAAATATACATTTGCATTACAGGTGTTTTGCAAGCTTAAGTCTAAAAGGTAAGATGAGAAACTGAACCCTGGGAATTTTGCATCTTCTGCTTTCATTTTGAAATACAAATTCCTAGACGTAACATGATCTAAAATCACATTACTACTGGCCTTCTGAGAGAATTGTGCACTCAAATGAAAAACATACAGACACTCCACAATGAATTCAAGCAAGCCAGTCAAAAAGAGAGCTGTTTTCCCCATGATTAAATTAAATCCAGGGTCAGTTCCAGCAGGAAACCTCCTGAGAAAGCTCCCAAGGCCTTACAGATGACCATCCATCTACCATCATGGTGACAAACACCAGCTTTCCTCGTGACCCAGCCCTGAATCTGAGCGTCACATTATGGCTGGCACACAGCTACTGTTCAGCTAGTGTGTGTTAGGTGTGTGCAAGCGTGCCGCTGCAACTATATCAAAAGGCAGCTCCGAAATCTCCAAGCAGGAACGTTATCTCCAGTCCTCAAATGACATTGTGGCACTGAGTGTGGTTCTGGTGATGAAGACCATCTGTCTGACGATACTGCTCAGGTCAAGTTCAAGAATCCGATGACCCTGGAGCTGCTCAACTCTCACAACTCCGAGCCAGCCTCTGCCAGTAAGCTTGCCACTGCCATGAGGGCATCTTAGATGAGTCAGCACCCAGCCATTCCTTAAGGAAACAACTCCAAAAGTCTGTTATGCAGAGATCAGGAGTGCTGGATTGGCTCCTTCACTAAGGACTTAACTAAATGTTCTTCCCTTGCTACCTTTAAGCACATCATTTGCAAAGGAAAACAAATCCATAATTCTGATGGATATTAGTTAACCATAAATCAAGCTCAAATGCACATAGATGACTAGCATGTTCTCATCCTCCTTACCACCAATATAAGGCTGGAAAGACTAGTTGAATGTCCCACCTTCATGGGTTGAATATTCTGAGGAAGAGATGGACAGTGCCAATTGGATATATATATATATATATATATATATATATATATATATATATATATATATATATATATCCAGGTGTCCAGGTGTGGTAGCACATGCCTTTAATCTCAGCATTGGGAGGCAGAGGTAGGAGGATCACTGTGAGTTCAAGGCCAGCCTGGGATTACATAGTGAATTCCAGGGCAGCCTAGGCTACAGCCAGACCCTAAATCAAAAAAAAAAAAATGGAGACAGCCTCACTTGGAGAAAATAGCATAGGGAATTTACCTAGACTGAGATGTAGAGAAATTTCCCCAAAGAGGTAATCTTTAAATTGAGAACTAAGTCATGAATAATTAGTAAAAGGTAGTTATAATCACCATCACACAGATTACATATCAACTAGAATTATCTGGTTGGTTATGAGGAAAGTGACCTTCACTTGAATTCTTTGTATGTTGGCATGTCTTCCATTGTATACAACTGAAATACCCAGTAGGGAATCAGTGATTGGCCAGAAAATACTTTGCCATAATTATACAGATATCAGATGGAGTGTAGTTTAGACAGGAAGTATGTAGACATGGATGGAGTGTAGCTTAGACAGGAAGTATGTAGACAATCACTTGTCTATTTCCATTTCCATTGCACTTATATCCATATTCAGTTTAAGGTATATGACTTTGATAAGTTCCAGCTTTGAAGTATATTTCCCTAAAACAATCTACACTGCATAGCTGACTCCATCATAAGTTGTTTCCATGCTCATAAGATTTCATCCAGCCATCCTTCTAGGCTGAGCTCCTCTGTTGAAAGGTTTCATTGAACCTCAGCTATTTTGCTATGTAATTTCCCAGGAATTCATCAAGATGACAAAACAAATGAAAACCCCAGTCCCTAAAGCTGTGTGAATGTCAATGAACAAACAGATCAAAGAAATAAACAAGTCACGTCTACATTCACTTGGGTCTGACAGGAAAACAGAGAGGGAGGAACTGACTATTTGCCAGGGACAGAATGCAACATAAATTGTGTTTTCCCCTGGCCTTTGGAAACGCTGACATTGTCATCTGTTCATCGTTTCTACATATCTTGTTCACAACTTGTTTGACACCCTAAATAATTTCCTTAAGCCAAAAATAAGTAGCTGCAATATCTTCAGGAGTTATTTAATTGCATCTATTGTCAAGAAAATAATGTATATGTTTTCATCTTTTATGAGATGTCTAGAACACAAGGCATATCAGTGATGAAGGATATATCTCATTGGTCTCCATAGCCCGGTACATAGCACCTATACCTGCATAGGACCATGAGAGTCCTCTAAAGGCCTCGAGGGATTATATCAGTTACTTTTTCATTGTGAACGCACACCCAGCCAGAAGCAAGTTAAGAAGGGTTTACTTTTGACTTAACAGTTTCAAGGGGCAGCTTGATGGTGAAGAAGGCCTGCTGGCAGGCATGGAAATCCAGCTCATCAGCTTCACAGGGAGGAAAGAGAAGATGAACAGGAAGTAGTTTTCAAAGCTCAAAGCTGGCTCCCACTGATCCACTTCCACCAGAAACTCCACCTCCTAAGGTGAAGTTCCACAACCTTCTCAAAGGGCGCCACCTCCTGAGGACCATGTGTACAAACACATGAGCCTATGGGGGATATTTCACATCCAAACCAGAGCAAGAATGAAAGCAACTTTCGAAAGTGTCCATCATCAGTTGGAAACAAGATAGAAGTTCATGGCTTTAGAGTCACACGGATGAGATTCTGAATTCTGACTTCTGCAAACTAGCCACAAAGCATTGGAAAATGACTTATATTCTCTAAACCCTTTCTTCTTCTTCTTCCTCCTCCTCCTCATCCTTCGCCTTCTTCTTCTTCTTCTCCTTCTACAAAATGGACATAAAGACCACTCACATTACTAAGATATGTGGGAAGAAAATCAGACAATACATGCATAGCATCAACACTTACTAGGAAATAAGGAATTGTCCCTTCTCTTCCTTTCCCTTCAGACACCCAAGCAATCAGCTTGAGACATGTTGATGGTGTGAATTTTTTCTTTTTTTCTTTTACAAGTGGAAAAAAAGGTGAGGAAACAGTCCAAAACCTCATAATCAGCATGACAAATATGTTGCTGGAAAGGAACTCTTTTCCAGACTTACTTGATTTGTGCCAGAACAGGACACAATTCATTTGACTCTGAAGCATGTTCTCCTTCAGTCAAAGCTACAGGGCTTATGGAGGGGACTTCCTCCATGCCCAGGCTTTTTAACAACTCCATGGCAATGGTGCTAGTCAGTTTCCTGATCATTGTGACAGAATACCTGGTAGAAACAAGTTAAGGGAGGAAGGATTTATGTTGACTTATTGTTAAAGCAAGTTCAGTTTGTGGACATTCGGCTCCATGTACTTGTACTCCATCACAGTGGCAGGAGACGTGGAAGAGGAATTTCTTTTTATTTTATTCGTTGACAACTTTTACATATGTATATAATGTATTTGGATGATAATTATCTCTGATGATCTCTTATCTCCTTTCCCTCCCCATTCCATTGGACCCTTTCTTCATCTCAACTAGTTCCTCTTCTACTTTGATGCCTGTGTGACCCTGCAAGTGCACATGCATGAGTGTGAATGCCCCACTGGGTTTAATTATGGCTGCTTACATGAGCATGGGCAGAGGGTGTATTAATCAGAGCATTGCAACTTATCAGTAGGTACACTGCTGCAAAAAGAGATTCCTCCTTACCCAGCAACCATCAACTGCCAATAATTCGGGAGGTTTTTTTTTTAACCTCGTAGCAAACAGAATAGGAAGAGAATGAGAAGAAGAGACCCAAAATCAGGGATAATCCTTAAAACCTTACCTTCTACAGAGAGAGCAGAAGAGATACACATACAAGATCCCTACCTATGGCATCTCCATGTGATTCTCTCCATCAGCTTGGGACTTGGCTAACAAGGTTATAATCAGAAAAGAGCCTCAACCTTATAAAAAGATGGTGAGCAAAAAGCTGCCCAACTTTGGGTGTTTCATCACAGTCATGCAAAATGGATTTGCATGGTATTTCTCCTCCGGAGCTCAGGTGGGAAAAGTCTCCCACCTCCAGCTCAAGAGGGCCAGGTCTAAGCTCAGCTTTACACAACTCAAGCTGAATCCCAGAGGGACACCACCAGGCTCAGGGGGCTCAGTGCTGACACTGGCCCAGCCAGGACTAGCCTGCACCATCTTTGAATGAACTATAGAGAAATGTCAGAAATTTTCAGAGCCACTTTAGCAAAAGCTTTACTTCTGCTATCGTCACACCTGATTCTGTTTGTCCCCAGATTAAAATGCTCTTTGAGGGCTCTGCACCAAAGTATAAAGTGCCTGTGCCAGCCAGCCAGCATATCCTTCACGCTGGGCCCAACTGAAGAGAATGGGACTGAGTAGCACATACAGTGGAAGGTGCTGGAATGGGACAGTATGGGGGCTACACTAGAGAAGAGACCCTTGTCTTTACATGATGTCCTTCCCTCCCCTAAACTAAGAACAACTCTCCTCATTCAATTTCCAATCAGGAATGGACCCGAATGTAGAGAGTAGCTATTATGAACTCTGGGAAATTTTATGTTACTTCCACATGCAGGTAGTTATGTATGTCATTGGTGATCACAAAGTTTAATGATCAACCCCAATGAGGCACAAGAGACTTAAGTAACAACTAAAGCCATGAAGTAGATAGTAAGGCTAAGAATCCAAAAAATGCTCTCCCCCTCCCTTCCTCCTTCCCTTCCTGTCGCAGTCAGCCACAGGCTGCTGGGATGAATCTTCAAACCAGGCACAATTTGGGGAAGAAAAGTATTTATTGAAACTACAGATTGAGGGGAAATTCCGTAACAGCCAAAGAGGCTGGCCCTCTTTCACAGGTCCAAGCAGAGAGAAAACCCCATCACCTGCACCACACACACAAAACAGCAAACAGGCAGGAGAGCCAAGGAGAGAATTTCTTCCCCTTTATATAGCCTTAGGGTGGGGTCTTACAACCCTTCCCCAGACTTAATGGCTTCCTGAGTCTCTGGAATTTCTTCCTACATAGCCAATGCAGGAAAGGATGTTTACTTCTAGCTTCTTTGAACTTCTTACATCTTGCCCCCTACTGAGAGGGTGCTTTCCTGTAAACATCCTCAGAGACCCACACAAGATTACTTAAAAGGTCAAGTTGACAACAAAACCTAACCATCACACTTCCTCTCTCTTTTCAGCCCAACTTTGTTTACCAGGGGAGCTCTGGTGCCTCACCATCACTGGCATTCAACTTGGAGTGGTTAAAGGCTGCATTTCTATAGTGACCCACTAGCTCTGCAAGAATCTGCTCAGTGGCAAGAAATCAGAAGGTCCATGCAATAAGAGAAGAAATATAACAGGGTAGTAAAATATGGGTCAGTGGTTAAGGGGCTGCTTGCCTGCAAAGCCTAATGACCCAGGATCAATTCCTTAGTACCCAGGTAAAAGACATTTCACAAAGAAACCAGACCCAGATGATACTCTAAAACCCAAGTTTCTATTGCCCAAGCTTTACCAGGGAGACAGCATCACCCTGATTCTCCTCCCTGTCTATGTTGTATGATATCTGGTTTGTGCAGCCACAGACACAAACACCCCTGAGCAAACCGCTTTCTGTTCTACAGTGTACTTCCTTATCACTGACTGATTGCTAATGAATTTTCTGTTTGTGCCCCAAAATCATGTAAATAACTCAAGGTGATGTCAGACTGTCTGCCATACTGTCTATTAAACCTCTGAGCTATCAGAGCTTAGTACCCAGGCTTTGGAAGTTATTTCCCTAAGTCCATGTCAATATGAATAAATTTTCTGATTCTCCACTCTATCTCTGGTGTCATTTTGTGAGACTCAGTTTCCTATAACAATGCAATCAATTACTGAATGATTAGAGAAAACCATGAGTCAGTGACATTGGATGGCTATATTTAAAGATCCTTATAGGGCTGGGGAGATGTCTCAGTTGATAAAGCAGTTGTCACACATGCATGAGGCCTTGAACTTGGATTCCAGCACTAACATTAATGTCAGGCATGGTCACATGTGCCTGTAATCCCAGTGCTCCAGAGATGGGAATAGAGAGCCCTGGGGCTCACTGGCTAGCTGGTGAGATCTGGGTTTAGTGAAAGACCTGACTAGATAGAAGAGGTGAAGAGTGACCAAGGGAAACACCTGAAGTTGACCTCTGGCCTCGACACATGAGCACCCCCCCACACACACACACATACATACGCACATGCTCACATGCACACATGCACACTGCACACACCTGCATATGCAAAACATAAAATCAAATACAATTTTAGAAACTAAACACCATGGCAGTGGTCTTTAACTATACATTGTAAGTGAGATGACATGAAAACTCTCAGATGTGTGAGACAACTTATTTCAGATTACTGAGAATGAGATCAAAGGAAGAGACATCTGCATCAAAGGTCTGGCTAGACCTGAGAAAGTCACAAGGAATGTTCCCTCTGCCCACACAGCTTTGCAAGGTGACTCTGATTGTGATGTTTGAAACACAAATGCATGTGCTCCTGCACTGCCTCTGTGGGGCCTCCTGAGAAAGAACTCTGAAGCTTTTTTAAGAAATTGAAAACACTTTTCCCCAGGCTGGTGCTGAGCAATCACTTCAAGAAGTCATGAGGCTGTGGATACAGGGGACTATGAGGACAAGGCAGGCCTGAGGAACAGGATGGTGTGGAGTGTCATGATACAGTTCCTGAAGGGCTTTCACAGGGAACAGTCTGGACAGCAGAGCTCCTGGGTTAGCTTCAACTGAAAACTGCAGGTGTCAGTGTGCTGATAGGATTAGACCCTGGGGAGGGTTTTTTTAAATCAAATTTCCAGCCACTTGCCTCACTGGTAGCATTGAATAGCTAAGCCCTGCAGCCAGAGACCCTGCTCTCCCCTTCCTTATCCTCCCTCCATTTCTCTGCTTCTCCCTGCAGCTCCCCAGGAATCTACCTCCACAGGGTCCTGACTCCTATCACTTGTCCTTCAGTCTCCTGGTGAAGGTTCCTCCCCATCCCACCAACCAAAAGTCCCTTCTTTTCCCAAAAATCATGGCACCCTAGCAACCTCTCCCAGCCTGTGTCACAGTGTGGGTCATTTGGTATTGATTTATTCACTTGATTCACTTGTTTACTATCTAAACTTTTCCACTAGAAAAAAAAATTTTAAAGCTGGCTCTAGTTCATCCCAGCGACATTCACTGGCAGTGATAATAACAGCAATGCCCGTGGAAATTTATTATGAGCCAGATGCTGATTTTAGTATTTTACATATATTAATTCACCTAATGCACTGGGATGGCAACTATTTCGGTCCTTGCCAGCAGGCAACAAAAGTGCAGAAAAGGTAAAGAAACTTGTCCAAAGTCACACAACTAGTAAGGACCAGCCCTGGGAACCTAGACAAGCTGTCTCCAAAGTGGAACATTTTCCATGCTCTGATTTGCTTATATTTCTTAAAGGAGAGAGGATACTTCTTGAGGGAAGACCTTGGGGATTTTATTTCCTGTTACAGACTCGTGCTCTTCCTACTGTCTGCCTAGTCTGAGAATCCCACATGCCAGAAGGAGGAGGGGATGAAGGAGATGGCCACCCACTAGAACACAGCAGTGTGGGAGGGGAAGGAAGGGAAGGGGCCCTGTGGTGTGACCACACCTTTGTGGCTATGGACCTAGCACAGAACCTGGCATACAGGAGACCCCAGAAGCAGAAAGGAGCATTCTTCCTGGGGAGGGCTACAGAAATCCCCTGTGTGGGTGTCCAGCTGGAGCAGTTGCATGACTCCAGTGGAGGAGTGGGACTGGGCAGGGAGGGACGAGGCTAGGAAGACAGGCTGTGGCCAGACAGCAAGGGCCCTGCATGCCTAGCAAGGGAGGCCAGCTCCTTCCTGCTCCTGACCTTGTGTATTTTGTGGCTGGATCATTCACACTCACCAATTCTAAGCATACAGCAGGGGATCTCTTTCTTTAACTTTTTTTGAGCCTCATTACATAGCCAAGGCTAACCTCAAACTTACAATCTTCCTGCCTCAGCCTCCTAAGTGCTGAGATTATAGGTGTGCAGCACCACAACCAGATGGCAAGGAATTTAACCTTCACGATAGGCTCATCAACAATCTATCCACCTGAAAACTTTCTTTACAGCTCCAGGATTTTGACCCACGAAATCACCTACCCATTGGTGTTTCTGAGACATGCTCTTGCAAATGTGGGTATGAAGGAGTGTACTGATAACCTTGATGCATGGGGCAAGGCAGAGTCAACAATCAATCCATTTAAAACACTCCCTGGAACACGCCAGAAGAAAAGAGTACAAAAGAGCAGAGTTGGTCATTGTGGGTTCAGGCAGGGTTTTCTGTGAGAGCAGGAGATTGCTGCTTGATCAATACAGCTGCAACCATCCATTTTCCTCACAAGCAGAAATGATGCCAATTCAGCCGTCTTTGTGCTTTACGACCGTGGGCACAGCCTCAGAGATCCATTCCAGCCCGATTCTCTGAGAAAATTAGCTGCCAACTTGACACACGACCAAAGCCAACAGCCTGGGCGAGGCTGTAGCAAGACCGAGATGTCCAAGACCACACGTGCCTCATGCAGCCGCTCCTGCCAGCCAAGATCAAACCCCCATATTCCTTGCTCCTATGCACCACTTACTCTGTGCTTATGTCAGTTTGGGACAAAAATCACAACCAGAACAGCTTATGGAAGAAAAAGATTTATTTTTGGCTTATGGTTTTGAAGGGAAGTCCATCATGGTAGGAAAAGCATGGCATAAGTAGATAGCTCTTGTCACATCATCACATCAGCAAGAAGAAGAAGAAAGAGAGAGAGAGAAGAGAACCCAATGAGGCTGGACATAAAGCCTCAAGGCCTGTCCCCAGTGATTACTACTCTATATGCAGAGAGGTCAAGAAACCTCCTACAGACATCAAATGAGCAATAAATAGTGGTGGGGATCACTTAGAAAGTGTAGGTGAGCTGCCCTGGATTCACTAAGGGAATTCAGTATAGCTAGCTTATACAATGGCCAAGATGGACGCTGCCTTAGCTGGAATATCGAAAGCTACAGTCTTGCCATCATCTATATTGCTAACAATCTGCGAGGGCTCAGGTTCCAGAGAAGACAGAGGTACTGTCTCCCCATCCCTCCCATTTACAGTGAGGATCCCTGCACACACTAGATACAGCCTGGCATGAGAATGCTGAAAAGTAAACAGCAGCAGGCATTCTGGGGAGGAAAATCCAAACACAAGAAACGAGCAAGACAGCAGTAAATTTCCTGCTTTAATTTATATTTTTGTCAACTGTCAGTTCTCCTGGATTAGACTCCAGTAGGCACCAATGGTAACATCACCAAGGAAAACATTCTTTCTGTCCAGAAGACTAGAGAGTGGGAACCCCGTTTCCCCTCTCTGCTGTCCATGTTTTAGGATCCCACAGCCACAAGCCTGCATTTCATAGGCCATACCTGCATCAACATCCAGAAAATTCTATTCTTTGGCCAAAGGAATGGACCTCTCTGGTCTGAAGAGTATGGGAGGAATCATTTAATAAAATTTTATTTTGCTTTTATTTTACTGTCTTGCCTCAAAAGACCTAGCCACATAAAGGGTAGAATTTCTAGCCGCGGACCAGGAAAGGGGACCTTGATAGAGCCAGAAATTGTGGGACAATCAAAAACTGAAAGGAATAGAAGGCACTGACCTACACTTTGAGTGTGAAATGCTCAGCTCATCCCTGGTTACACATCCAGTGAAAGAAAGCAGGGAAACAACCAAACCCCAAGAGTTGATGTCAGTAGAGACCATGCCAGAGACATGCCAGCCCAAGGCACACCCAGGGAAGAGAGTGCAAGGACACTGCAAAGAACTTGAAAACTGAGCTGCCTTTGGAGCCAAAGCTCATAGAATGAGGGCTAGGAATTGCCACCTAAATCCTACCTAGCGGGTTGATCCTCTGCTTAAAACAATATCAGGACTGGGGAGGTGGTTGAGTGGATAAACTGCTTGCAAGAGAGAACACTGAAGTTCAGATCTCCACACCTATATACACGCCCCTATAATCTTGTGATCCCAGCACTCAGGAGGCAGAGCAGGGAGAACCCCAGGGCAAGCTCGGGGTTCAGATGAGAGACCCTGCTTGGGTAAATAAAGAGGAAAGCTATCTAAAAGACACCTGATGTCAACCTCCGGCCTCCACATGCACACACACACATGCACACACACACACACACACACACACACACACACACACACATGTGCACACAAATTATCATGCTCCAAAAGATTCTGACAGATTTGAGAGTCTTACAAAGTGATTTTATTCAAGCAGTGCAAGATGCAACTGCTCCACGGTAGGCTAAATAAGGACTTCTTGGTTTTGTGCACTTTCACTCCCCAGAGCCCATGGATGCACAACTTCAGGTGGTAGGAGGGGGCTAGTGAGATGAGGAGGCTGCCCTGGAAGGTTCAGGGGGGCAGTGTGTTCTCAGGGTCCTCACAAGGCAGAGCAGGACCAGGAGCAGATGAAGGAGTATGACGACCAAGTAAGTAATGGGCAATAAAGACAGAGCAGGCCCTGAGTCAGACAACGATGGCAGAAGGATCAAGTCCCGGCCAACACCTTCATTTTAGATCCCTGACCACCAGGATCAGAAGCAAGTAAATTTGTTTTCAACCACTGTTTGTGGTTGTTTGTCACATTCATAATAGAAAACAAATGCTCAATTTAAAATTATCCAAGCAGAAACTTGGGTCAATCTCATTATCTCTCAAAAGGAAAGACACCAGCTTCCAACCTCCAGATGACTAGAGCAATGGTTTGAACATTGGTTCATATGTTGGAAGCTTGGTCCTCCATGTGGTAGTGCTGGGCAGTGTTGACACCTTTAAGAGATGGGGATTAATGGGTGCCTCTAAAGACTGGCCTTTCACCACACTCTTCCCGACTTCCTATGTAATTACTCTTACTTTACCTCTGCCATGATGCTACCCACCATGAGATACTCACTGAGAAAACATGATGACAGTGCCATACTCTTTAACACCCAGAACTGTGAGCTAAATAGAGCTGTCCTCCTTACAATGTGTCAGCCTCGAGCATTTTATTATAGTATCAGAAAACACTAATACAACCTATATTTGGAGATTATGACAGTCTTCAAAACGGTGACTATGATAACCCATGAAATAAAGGCAAATACCTTTTCTTTCTTTAAGTGAAAGAAAAGAGAAAAGTTCTTAGCACGGAAATAGAAAGGACAAATAAAAATGAAAAGTTTAGAACTGAAGACTCCAGAAATGAAACTGAAATTTAAAACTTCCTATATGGGTTCAATAGCAAAAGGGAGGAGATTCAGGACTGAATGGATGAGCTTGACAATAGATCAATGAGAAATGATCAAATATGAATAACAGAGGTTAAAAAATGGTCAAAAAAGTTAAAACCAACCGGGCCTGTGGAACAATTTAAAAACATTAAAATTTATATGATTGGAATCTCCAAAAGGCAGGAGCAAGAGACTGATGCAGAAAAATTAATAAACAAATAATGACTGCATATTTTGACTGAATACTGCCCAAACTTGTTGCAGGACATAAATTAATAGATTCAAGAAATTCAGTGAACCCCAATTCAGACAAAATCAAATAAAGTCATGATCAGATATTTTTAATCAATCTGTTGAAAATCAAAGATAGTTCTAAAATTTTTACAAAATTATATAAAAAATAATAATTCTAAGTATTAACTGTAAAAGTTTTGCAGATATAATTAAGATTCCAAATCCACTAAAAGTATAGAGATAATTAAATGAGCTCTTTCCACTTGAGTCTGGAGGCTGGAAACAGGAAGTCAGGGAGCCCAAGCATGAGGATATGAAGCATTATTTTGGCGTAAAGAGGAGAGAGACTCAAGGCTGGCAGTATGGGAGGATTCTGGAGCTAAGAGCAGATCCTATGACAACCGTCAGGAGATTGGAAGTGATCTCCCCATCACTCAAGGATTCCTCATCTCCTTGAATCCACACTAGCCCAGGTTAGAGTGTGCAGAATGGATTATGAGAGTTAAGAAACTTTCCAAGAGTCATCATCTTGAAAGAAGAGCAAGCATTCAAGCCCAAGCCTTTGACTTGATTGTCCATGTGCCCAGGAGGCGATCGCCTCTCATCGGAAAAGCTCACGGTCCAGTTCTTTTCAGATGGGCTCTGGGAAATATCCATGAACCCTCAAGGGTTGCTTGAGAAAGGTTGCCTGAGTGAGGTATTTTCCGAGTCTACAGTTCAGGCACTAGATGAAGCTAGCATGTTCCTCTCACCACAACTGTCTAACCAGGGATCAGTGGTGCTTGTGCCAGCAGCCAGCTGATCTATGCTGAACACCAGACAGGTCCATGGCTCTGAAAGGAGTATGAAACACTGTCCACTAGAGTCATTCCATGTGATATTGACCAAATAGCTAAATGAGACTCTCCCTGGGAAACAGTGGGCTCAGTGCGCGCACACACACACACACACACACACACACACACACACACATACACACAAGCTGGACTAGGAGAAGGGCCAGAACAGGGCAGCATCACTCTGCACTCATCTGGACCACAATGGTGTGAAGGCTCTGCAAACCCCTGAACATCTGAGCTGAGCAGGAACAGAGGACATTGAGCCCAGGGCTGGGGAGGTGACTCAACAGTTAAGAACACTTGTCATCTAAGCATAAGGGTCTCTCTGGCCTTGGTGTGGCCATGCATGTCTCTAACCCCAGTCTAAGGCAGGAGTAGGGGGTAGATACTGGAAAATCTCTGGGGCTTTCTGACTGATAGCATCTCTGGGTTAAGAGAGAGACCCCGTCTCAAGGAAATGAGACACAGATGATCAATAAGACAACACTTGACTTTCTCCTCTGGCCTCCACCACACACACACACACACACACACACACACACACACACACACACAGACACACACACAGCTGCATACACACCTGTGTGCACCACACACATACTCTACGCACACACACAAGCAGACACACGTGCACACAAGCACAGAGATCAGAACAGAATAAGGACTCAACCAAATTTTCTGAATCCAACTGGTCAGGCCTAGATGAAGAGGGGGATACTCCAGGTGCCATTAAAGAAGCACCTGGTTTGGTGAAGGTGCACAGTGGAATCTGAAGTAGACACGGAGGACAAGGTGATGGGGCCCAGGTGGTGGAGACACTGGATATCAGACTGATGGACTTGTTCTTCAACCTATAGTCCTGATCTAGGTTCCAGGCTCAAATCCTGGCTCTGACTCTGAGTCCATGACCTATACCATCAACTAACCCTGCTGTGCTCCGCTCTCCCTTTCTCAGATGGTAATGACAGTATCCACACCACGATGTTGCTGTTTGGAATAAAGGAGAACACACAAGATGCTTAGAGCAATTTCTATCACATTGTTAGCATCAAAAAGTGGTTAGTTGGTTGGTTGGTTGTTTTTTTATAAAGGAAGTCACAAGGGGCAGAACATGATGGCGGACAAGTAGCAGCCTCGCCAGGACTCTCTCCATAAAGGTTTGATTTTCCAGCTGGAATCCAAACCCGGACCACAGCCAGCCCTGAACCTAAGCCCACACTCTCCCGAGCTCCGGCACCAGCCTGGACAGGGTTCCCCAGCAGCTTTCTGCTCCACAGAGGAACAGAGAGCAGCCCTTCCCCCACCCCAAGCTCCCGCCATCGCCATTGTCTCCTGGCAGGCGCTTCCCGAGCCCTTGCTGGCTGAACACCTTTCCTTCCCGGGGCCCCCTCCCTCCAGCACCCGATTCTTGAGCACACTTCTCCCTGAGACACCCCCCCACACACATACACAGGCAGATGCTAGGCAAACTGACCTAGCTCAGTTCCGGAAGCCCACTCCAGACCGCAGCTGCCAGGCGGGGCCAGGCATCAGGCACCTGGGAATCTCTGCCAGTGCTGGGAGGGCAGAAGCCCTTCCAGGAGGGCACAGGCGGCTTCGGGGGGCACAAAGGACCGCGCACGATTAACAGGAGGGTACAGTCAGGTGGGAAACCACTGGGCTCTATAGTTTGCGGTGCTGGGCTGTTTCTACTGCAGCATACCAACTGGGGACAGGGGCCTATGTGGTGGCTCTAAGACTAAACAGTCACATACAGAGGGATCCAGACAGGTAACGATCTAAGACTCTCTGGGGACAGAACACCCCAACAGGAAAGACTTCTGTTTAAGATCAAACCTAGTGATCTTTCCACTGGAAGCAAAGTGGCCTGAACAGCACTCCCCAGGGTGCCTGAGTCCCACTCCCCTACCTGGACATGGGCAGAAACCAAAAAAAAAAAAAACATAGAAATTAAAGACGTAACTCCCCAACTCAGGGCCTCTAGTCCCATTATGAAACAGGAAAGTAGCAAGGAAGTGGAGACAACAAATATACAATCTCAAAGAGAGAATAATATGACTCCTGACCACAACTGCAATGCAAACATGAAACATTTAATGGCTGATATGGAAAATATGAAAAAAGACATGAATGAGATGAAGCTCACCAACACAAGCATAGACTCCAGACTGAATTTAATGGGGAGAAATATGAATGAATTAAGAAACACATTAAGTGAATTGAAGGTGAACCTACTACAGGAGGAGCTAGAAAATCAATTGATTAAATTTGATGAGGACTTAAGAAAACTTAAAAATGATTTTCAGGACTCCCTAGCAAAAACAAAAATAGATTGGATCTCAGCAAAGAATTGGAGACTATAAACAAAATTACAGCAGAAACCAAAAATGAAATGGAGTTGTTAAAAACCTCCCTTGAATCAATCAGTCCCAGAGTTGACAATCTGGAGGACAGACTCTCAGATGTTGAGGACAAGACAGAAGGACTTAATAAGGATGTCATAGGTTTTAATAAATTCAAAAAATCAAGTGAGCAAAATTTTAGGGATCTATGGAATACCATAAAGAGGCCCGATATTAGAATCATGGGGATCCCAGAGGGAGAAGAAGCCCAGGCTAAGGGCATAGGAAATATTTTCAACAGAATTATTCAAGAAAACTTCCACTATCTAGCAAGATAAAGCCCACTCAACATTCAAGGGGCCCAGAGGACTGTAAACAGACAGGACATGAAGAGGAATTCTCCAAGACACATTTTAATCAGGATCCCTAATATAGAAAGCAAAGAGAAAATACTCAAAGCTGCAAGAGAAAAGCAAACCATAACTTATAAAGGAAAATCCATCAGACTTACCTCAGACTTCTCATTAGAAACCATGAAAGCTAGAAGGACGTGGAATAATGCTTTTCAGGGCATAAAGAAGTATGGCTTTCAACCTAGACTACTGTACCCAGCAAAGCTATCCCTCATAATAGATGGAGAATTGAAAGTGTTCCATGAAGTAAACCAGCTCTACGATTATTTGAACACAAAGCCAAAATTACAGAAGATTATACAGGACATATCCCACACAGAAGAAACAAGAAATCTACCTCAGAAGAGTACCAGAGATCAGGCACGACAACCACAGTCAGTGTGCTAATAACAGCAGCACAGACACCAACCTCCATTAACCCTTCAACATGGCAGGGCTTAGAGCAAACCTCACAGTTATATCTCTGAATATAAATGGACTTAACTCCAATAAAAGAAGACACAGACTTTCAGGGTGGATCAGAAAAATGGACCCTTCCATCTGCTGCCTTCAGGAAACTCACTTTACTTCTAAAGACAGCAATCTTCTTAGAGTAAAAGGATGGAAAACAGTTTATCAGGCATGTGGAGGTAAAAAGCAAGCAGGTGTAGCTACATTAATTTCTGACAAAATAGACTTTAAACCAAAATCAATTAAAAAGGATAATGATGGTCACTTCTTACTCATCAAAGGAATGATCCAACAGGAAGATATCACCATCATTAATATATATGCACCAAATTTGGGTGCAACACAGTTCATAAAGGAAACCCTACTCAAAAATAAAGCAGAAATAGACTCTAACTCCATCATATTAGAAGACTTTAATACACCTCTATCAGCTCTAGACAGATCAAGCAAACAGAAGATCAACAGGGACATAATGGAGCTCAATAACACCATTGACCAGTTGGGGATAACAGATATTTACAGAACATTCCACCCCAAATACACAGAATATACATTCTTCTCAGCAGTGCATGGGACTTTTTCTAAAATTGATCATATACTAGGCCATAAATCATCCCTAAACAAATTCAGGAAGATTGACATAGTTCCTTGCATCATATCAGACCATAATGCATTAAAGGTAGAAATTAATGATGGAACAGGATCCTGAAAATGTACAAAGTACTGGCGCCTGAACAATTTACTCCTAAAAAAATGATTGGGTCATCCAATAAATAAAACAGGAAATTCAAAATTTCCTAGTAGTAAATGATGATGATAACACATCTTATTGTAACTGCAAAGTAATGTTAGATGTCTACACCTATATCTGGCTTTACATGGATGGCTTGGGAATTGACCCAGGCTGGACAACATTGTAAGTAAAATTTTTTATCCCCTGAGCCATCTTCTCAGCTCATCATAGTGTCCACACTTTCCATATTTTAAGCACAGGTTTATAGGCCCTTTTTCTAAAATTGATCACATATTCAGACACAAAACTTCCCTAAACAAATTCAGGAAAATCAATGTAGTTCCTTGCATCATATCAGACCATAGTGCATTAAAGGTAGAAGTTAACAATGGAACAGGATCCAGAAAATACACAAAGTACTGGTGCCTGAATATTTCGCTCCTAGAAAATGATTGGGCCATCCAAGAAATAAAACAGGAAATTCAGAATTTCCTAGTAATAAATGATGATGATAAAACATCATATCAGACCTTGTGGGACACAATGAAGGCAGTCCTGAGGGGAAAGTTCATTGCGCTAAATGCCTTCATATCAAAGACAGAGAGATCGCAAATCAATCATCTAACCACTCACCAAAGATCATTGGAACAGACGGAAAAAGCTAACCCGAGGAGCTCAAGATGAAAGGAAATAATTAAAATCAGAGCTGAGATTAATGAATTGGAAATCAAGAAAACAATTAAAAAATAGATACATCAAAGAGTTGGTTCTTTGAAAAAGTTAATAAGATTGACAAACCCTGGCCTATCTAATCAAAATAAGAACTGAGAAAGCCCAAATCAACAAAATCAGAAAGGATAAGGGGAGATCACAACAGATCCCAAAGACATTGGAAGTATCATCAGGTCACATTTCCAAAACCTCTACTCCACAAAATTAGAGAACCTGGAAGAAATGGATAAGTTTTTGGACACCTACCAACTACCAAAGCTTAACCCAGAGCAGATAAAATCACTAAATAAAGCTATTACATCCACAGAGATTGAAGACATAATCAAAAACCTTCCCAAAAGGAAAAGCCCAGGACCAGATGGTTTCTCAACTGAATTCTACCAAGCCTTCATCATAGTGCTGAAGCTTGTTAGAAGCATAGAAGCTTCTTTCTGAAGCTTGTTAGAAGCATAGAAAAAGAGGGAAGACTTCCAAACACCTTCTATGAAGCTACCATTGCCCTAATCTCCAAACCAGGCAAGGATGCAACAAAAAAGAGAAATACAGACCCATATCTCTGATGAACTTAGATGCAAAAATCTTGAACAAAGTCCTAGCAAACCGGATACAATGCTACATCAAAAATATTATCCACCCTGACCAAGTTGGCTTTATCCCAGAGATGCAGGGATGGTTCAACATATGCAAGTCGATAAATGCAATATATCACATTAATCGGCTCAAATACAAAAACCACTTGGGCCAGGAGAACCGGGCTGAGTACTAGGATATCCAGGATCCCTTGCCACAAGGACTAATACAGACAGCCCACGGAGGAGGATATACAACTGATCAGGGATGGGGAGGGGGGAATTGGGGAATTCGGGATAACAACGCATTGTTTGCCCACTAAATAATGTAACTCATTATGGACAATAAATATATATATTTAAAATAAATAAATAAATAAATAAATAAATAAGAAAAAAATACAAAAACCACATGGTTATCTCAATAGATGTGGAGAAGGCCTTTGACAAAATTCAACACCACTTCATGTCCAAAGCTCTGGAAAGAATAGGCATAGAGGGCCTATACCTTAACTTAATAAAGACAATTTACAAAACTCCTAAAGCACAAATCGTTCTCAATGGGGAACGACTCAAGGAGTTTCCACTCAATTCAGGAACAAGACAGGGGTGTCCACTCTCACCACTACCCTTTAACATAGTGCTTGAAGTTCTAGCCCAAGTGATAAGACAGGAGATGGGCATAAAAGGGATACAAATCAGAAAGGAAGAAATTAAACTATCTCTCTTTGCAGATGACATGATCCTTCATATATCAGACCCAAAGAATAGTAACAGTAACCTCTTGAAGGTGATTAATGCCTTCAGCAATGTGGCAGGATACAAAATTAACACGCAAAAATCAGTAGCCTTTCTATATGCAGAAGACAAGCAGACAGAAAAAGACATCAGAGAGACTGTCCCATTTTCTATAGCCTCCAAGAAAATCAAATACCTTGGAATATCACTAATCAAGGTTGTAAAGGACTTATATAAGGAAATATTGAAACACTCAAGAAGGAAATAGAGGAGGACGTGACAAGATGGAAAGATATTACATGCTCATGGATAGGGAGAATCAATATAGTAAAAATGGCAATCCTGCCAAAAGCGATTTACAGATTCAATGCCATGCCGATAAAAATCCCAACCTATTTCTTCACAGACATAGAAAAAAAATTAATTTATTTGGAAGGGCAAAAGACTCCGGATAGCCAAAACTATTCTAAGTAAAAAATCTTACTCAGGAGGTATCACCTTATCTGACTTCAAAAATACTACAAAGACTTTACATTCAGTTCACAGAAGAACTTTGATATAGAAATGAAGAGAGGGGGAAATCCTCCCTAAGTCCTGCTCTGTATTTCCAAGTTCAGCTGCCAGTCCCCACCTGCTGTCATGACTTCCTCTGGTGATGGGCACCTCCTGACCTGCTGAGCCTCCAGCTGAAGTCAAATGCAAGCATAGAAGAGCCCTGGGCAGAAAGCTTTGGGCTTGTGCCTACATTTGTTATCTGAGCCTTTAGTTTCCAAATAAAGCATCTGTCCCAGGGATTTATGAAAACATTAAAATTTCAATTAGCAGCCCACATAAAGGAAGTAGGGAGTTCTCCATGTGGGACATAAAGCAGGGGAGTTTCTGCCTGAGAATGAAAGGCTGACAGGATGGCACAGCCTGCGGGATTTCCAGGCAGTGTTTAAGCAGGTGATGCCAAGCTGCTCTGGGGAGTTTTGGATTTCATGCTGAAATGATCCCGAGTCTCCACAGGTCCGAGTTTGCCTTTTGCTAGATTTCCAGGAAGAGATAAGTACTTGAACTTGCATGTTCAAGGCCGGCCAGTGGCCAGAGCCATGGCCCCAATCTCCTTGGAGTCTCCTCCCCTTCTGTGACAGTTTCTCCTACGCTGGCTTCTGCTCCTGCTTGCAAGCCCGCCATGTTGCTTAAGGCTCTAGTTTGATTTTTCTGAGCTCTAACTTTTCAGGCACTTAAAATATTGCACCTACCTTCAGCTTCAGAACACACAAAGCATCTGCTATTCTGAGAGATGTCCTTGGCCATCATTGTAATCCCTGGAGACCAAGCAGGCCTCACACTGACCCCTAAGAGATGTCACTGGGAAAAAGAAGAAATGAGGACTGGATGCCTATGGCTAACTGAGTCACATTCCTCTGACACTGGAAATCCCCAAGTTACTTCTCAGCCTTTCCTGGGTGCACACATTTACCAACTGACCTCACACAGGAGAATCCATCTCCAAGAAGTCTCTAGTGGTCATACTTGACTATGCTAGAGAAGGAAGCAAGGTTGTTCATACATTGTGACAGAGGAGAAGCAAGCTAATTGGGGCACCTCTCAAGTTTCAGAGATAGACCTTTCAGCTAAGTCCTTCTACATAAGACATATCTGCTAAGCCCCGGCCTAGAGTGGCCTGGAGGCGCCTATGACAAAAACATCAAATATTGCCTCATTTCTTGTTTTCTATTTGACATTCTTGCTTTTCTCTAACAAAACCCACATTTGAAATGGATAGGTACATTACCTCATCAGAAAGCTGGTATCATCAGTTCTTGGGAAGAGAGAAGATAGCGTTGAGAGTTAAGATAAATGTGAGTTTATCTCCAGGGAATCCACATGAGTTTCAAGGAGTTCTTAAAATGCATGAAAGAACACTGGGTTGATATGATTGTCTTAACTGTCTGGGATAATGACTGTCACATATCAAAGGACTGAGATCGGATTCTTCCAGTTTGGTCACCTGGTTCAGTTTGTTTTTTGGATAAAATGCAATTCAACTGAAGCAGTTTAGTTGTTGTTGCTTCTCTCATAAAGGATGTCAAAAGGGACCAGGGCTCCCCTCTGGAAGGCTAGTCAGTCACCAACTTTGCTCCTCAGTTCCTAGAACACTCAGACATAGGCCCTCCAACCAAATACCTTGACAAATACCCTGACACAGGCTCAAAGCCTTGTTCATCATCCGGAGCCGCCATCCAGGTACTGCCTGCATCAAGATCTGGAAGAGGTCAGGGAGACCAAATATATACTGAGTGCTGATCCCATTCCCAGATATTAATAGTGACTACAAGAAGCTTAATGTACATTTTAGCAAGAAATCTTTCTGCAGCCGTGTGCTGATGACTGGACAAAGAAGCCTACTTAGCCTGGGCTGAGGTGCTGAGTTTGTGCTAAGGTCACTAAGTGCTCACTGGGAGCTGAGACCAGCCTGTCTACTCCACACTTGGCAGGAGGGGACTCTGACCTCCTTATATTGCACTTTTAACCTAAACCACGCCCTTTCCTCTCCAGTTTGTTCCTGGCTCCCACCTTCCTCTTTCAGTGGCTTCTCAGGATGGTGAATGGTGGCAACTGGTGTGGGAGGGGTGATTAAAGCCTGGTGAGATGGCTTTGAGTGGAAAGTGTGGGGCATAAGGCAGACATTTGGATATGTGGTGACGTAAGACAGATGACTGGCATTGCTTATTGACATCCTGCTGATCTGGGCCTGCCGAAGGACGTGGTCTTGGATCAGAGGCCCATGAGTGTCCTCAGACATTCAAAACCACATTACGATGAACTCTCCTCAAATTCAGTGGTGGCTTGAGGAAACAGAAATTCACTTTCCTCTAACTCTGAAGGCCAGAAACCAAGTTGTCAACCAGGCTGGACTCCAAGTCTTTTCAGCTTTGGGTGTTGTCACCATTCCCCCTTTGCAGCAGATCACCCCAATCCATGCCTTATCATCCCACGGTACCTCCATGTGTCTCTGTTCAATTTCCCCTCTGCTTATAAGACTATAGTCATTGAATATGGCCTGTCCACTGTCTGCTCTCATATGATTTCATTTCACCTCATCTTTAAAAAACAGGATCTCTAGGTCAGGCTGGCCTTGAACACTTTATGTAGCTGAGGATAAAATATGTTTTTATTGCTTGTAAAGTACCTAATCTCAGATATATTGTTATAGCAGCACAAATGAACTACAATACCTGGTAAGTATTCTTTGGGTTCTCTTGCATCTTTCTTATTATGTAATGGAGGAAATCTGAATTTGGTGCTGTTAGGATATAATTTAACACATTTCTGACATTTATTAATATCATCCATGGCCTACTCCATTTTCTTTTTTTTTAAATATATATTTATTGTCCATAATTAATTGTACATTATTTAGTGGGCAAACAATGAGTTGTTATCCCGAATTCCCCAATTTCCCCCCTCCCCATCCCTGATCAGTTGGATATCCTCCTCCGTGGGCTGTCTGTAATGAGGTAAGTTTCAAATCCAGGCAGTCATCTAGAAAGGAGGATGACACTGACCATCTTCTCAACCCACATCTATCCTTGCTTTGAATTTATGAAGTCATTTTGCTTTGCTTTTGTGATAGTGATTGAAGGTTAAGGAATTCATTTGTAAAGCATTTATTTAAGTATGAGATGTGAATCTACTTTTTAAAACTAAGGAAACGATAGTACACATTTCCCATATGGAAAAATCAAGGAAGTGGCGCACAGGAGACCCTGAGGTGGGATCAGGGCTCTGTGTGATATCACCTCTCAGGACAGGGATCCTAGCAGCAAAACCAGCAGCCCCTCCTCAGTTCCCCTCCAAATACCTCACACTTAGAATAGCTATATGATTTTGCAAGTTTCAGGGAGAAAAAAAAATCTGTTCACAAGTTTCAGAAAATCTGAAGCTCATACACTCACTAACACTGAATTGTCCTCCAAAAAGCCCCCAGAGTTGAAAACTTCATTCAGAACTGGCCTCACCATTGTTCTGAGGCTGAGGTACCAGAAACAGATAACACCAGCTGCAGGGCAACAGGGAACAGAATATGCACACTGCACACCCGCATCTTCTTCAAATAATGACTGCATTCCTGCACCCTGAAAAGTCTTGGTCTCTAAAATCAAACACTATCAGTAACCTCACAGGTAGACAGGCTATCTGTAGTGATAAGCTATTCCCTCTTGCCTGGAGAATCTAAGTCACTCTGACACATAGAAGTGGCCTGGTACACAGCATCCCATGAGAGGTTTCGCCCTCATTCACATATATCTTTGTGTTTTCTTATTTGGGAAAGAGAAATAATGGGTGTGTCAGGGCCTCTTGCCACTGCAAATGAACTCCAGATGCATGTGTCACTTTGTACATCTGGCTTTATGTGGGTACTGGGGAATGGAGCCCAGACTGACAGGCTTTGTAAACAAGGACCTTTAACCACTCACTGAGTAATCTCTCCAGCCCAACATTCATATATGTTTTAACTTGGTCGTTTCTAAGGAAACAAGAGCCTGGGTTCAATTTGCAATCCAGATCTGACTTCCACCCCCTCATGCCCAGCACTGCTTTGCTATATAGTTTTATTTTCATTTCACCTAAGTTTTACTCTTCCCAAAAATCCTACAAGAATTCTGTCTTTTGTTGTATTGGGTGAGATACCCCACAGTTCTGGCATGTGGTCTCCATCACAGAAATTAACTTGTAAGTCTAACTATATTCAGGCAAGATTTGTCTCTGACAATATTATGCTGATTGCACTTGGGCTGTTTATATTTAACTTTCATTATTCCAAGACCTTTTTTTTAAATGGGGGTAGTGTCACAGTTTCAGGCAAGCTCCATAGGCCCCCTCCCCTTGAGTGGGAGGTGTCTAGCTAGAGCTCAAACCCAGGCACTAAACTGATTGGTCAGATATGAACCAACCACCTGTCTCTCTGCTCACCTGGGGTAGGAAATACTCACAGAACAGATAATTCAGTCTCTTCTTCTCACTTGGCAGGCTAGGAGAAGGACTTCTGATTTTTCAGGCCTTAAGAAGGTAAGGGGGCTCAAGATTTTTCCCACACGAACCTTTTTCCTCATGAATGGAGCCCTCTGTGATCTTTCCTTTTCCTGCCTGTTCAGTTAAACAGCATAGATTTTGGCTAAAACCTCTCCCATGTGTTCTCCCCATATTGGTGGCTGGAGAACTCTGTGACTTCCCATTTTCCTTTAAATAAAGTCTCCCACTGTACCTTAACCACGGGCTGGTCTATAATTTTAATTCTTTAACTTTATAGACAAGGATTAGGATATCCTTAAGTTTTGAGGTACATTGAAATTTTGCTAGTTGTTATCTGAATTCTAATCAACCTGCTATAGTGGAGAGGATTGTCTCCTGAAATAAAAAAGCAAAGAAAATAAATAAGGAAGGGATGTCAGAGCCAAACTACCAAGCTGTAGCTTAATGTTACTACAGAAATCATTCAGTAATTGCAATCTACATTTCTGTGCCACCATTAATATTATGGTTTATCACTTTTGATTTTGTGACTCCATATCATTTCAGTCAGATTTGGCTCGGATCAATGCTGAGGAAGCACGCAGGCTTGAATTTCCATAGGCATGTTTAACTATTAGTGTTCTGTTTCAGCCCAGGGCTCAGCTCCAAGCATGGTGAGGCAGCCTCTATAGTCAAATCAATGGATATTTACATAAAAATGAACCACTACCTCTCCCAAGCTACATGGGATTGGGGTGGGGTTGGGGTAGCATAATCATGTAATCAGCATAATCACAGGATTTTAAAAGGGGAGGAAAGTCTAGCCCAGGATTAGAGGAATGGGAATGCAGTACTCCAACTTCCCCATGGAGCCATCTGTTCCCTTGTTTCTGCTTCCCCAAAGCACCTGTCTGTGCTCTGCTGGCTCCAGGCTCCCAGCTCCTGCATCTAAGGCTCAGGCTTCACCCACCATGACTAACTCAGCTTCCCAGAGTTGGAATTCGATTCTCAGGACTGCAAATATGATCAGATTGGTGCCTCTTCCTGGGTCCAGTGCCCATGCTGTGTGAACACAGAGAGCTATCCTTCCCTTTGGCAGTGCTGTGGATAAGGACCAGTTCCAAGCCAGGAGAGGGGCCTTCTGGATCCATTTCTATGTCAACTTTAATAATAGACAGCTAAGAGAGAGCTAAGTTTTATTCCGTTGTTTTCCTAACTCAGATCCTAACAGCTATCTGACCTCTTCATCCTTCAGGAGGAAATATTGATAAACCAGGGGTAAGGTTGAGCCTAGCTGACTAGATGAATAAAATTCAGGAATATGATGCCAGGATGTACCAACAGCTGGGAGACAGGGGAGGTCAGATGGTCAATACAATATATTTTCCCATCAGAGAAGCAACTTTCTGCTTCCAACTTGGTTTAAATCAGGTTTAAGCCAGGATTCATCTGCTCAAACCATTATTGATTCCTATGTGCACTTAGAGGAGCATATTCCAGGGAAGAACCACCAGGTGTTCTGGAAAGATTTTATCATCAGGCAGCCCTGGGTCGATATCCATTTCATGGGCATTTTCCAGCTCTGTGACTTGGGAAAATCCCTCTCTCAGCTCAGTTTCTTCATCTCAAAGCAACAGATAGCAACACCTCACCCAAGGTTGACTTTACCACAGATGGTAAGATCGGGAGCCTCAGTTCAGGTTGTAGAGCCAACAGTTCAACCACTTAAGATTCTCCTCACAGAGCTTTAGTCCAACCTTGGTAGATTGTTCCCAGCAAAAAGTGCCAGAGGATCACAAGTTCTCTCCTGAAGTAGAGTCCTCGAGGTCAATACGTCAAAGCTGGGAACTAGAATCAATCTCCAGTTCTAAATTGTCTAAGATTTTTTTAAAGCAGTTGTTGAACATCCAATGCTTTATCGCACTGTGTGGTGGACCGTGCTGGACGGTGTTGCTGTTGCTAACTGTCCACTGTGTGGTGGACCATGCTGGATGGTGTAGCTGGTGTTGGGAAGTGTCCACTGCATCTCTTCACTCAGAAGAAATTCTGTGGCCAAAGCCTGTCTGCTGACTCACAGACAGGACCGAAGTAGAGGGGATTGAATCTGCCCAGAAGCCCTCAACCAGTAAATGATAGTAGTGGTACAGCTCCACTTTACATGTCCACCTTCCCATTTTTTAATATTTTTATTTATTTTCAAGCACAGAGAGATAGAAGAGAGACACACGAAGAGAATCAGGGCCTCCAGCCATTGCAGACTCCAGTTGCATGTACCACTTTGTGCATCTGCCTTTACCTGGTTACTGGGGAATCAAACCGTGTCCTTAGGCTTTGCAGGCAATTTTTCAAGCCCCTACCTTTCCATTTCTTAAATAAATGACATCAGCCTACCATCCAATGGGACAATAATAGCTCACTGCTAACTTTCAGGCTCTTGGATTGAGGTACATGTATCAGGAGCTTCCCAAACAGCACATGAGATGATTCTGGCCAAAGAAGCCATACTGTGCCTATGGATGTGCAAAGAAGATTCAGAGGTCAAATGATCTACCCATGATCCACAATAAACACAGCATTTGCATTGAGATCTAGGTGTGACTGGTTCCAGTGTACCTGTGATGACTTCTTTTCTTAGCATCCTTCAAGGACCACAAAGTGCCCAGCAGGAATCTGAGAATGGCAAGTCTATACTGTAGCCCCTGGCTTAGTTTACCAGGCAGAATTGGTTATGTCTCTCTCTTCAATAGAAATGCTTCCCAAAACCAATTGCTACATCAGCTAGATTTCAAAGTGGCTTCTATGAAAACCAATTCTATTCATCATAACTTAAGGAGAAACAGCAATCTCCTATAGGTATGCATTAATTATCTCATTGGAAATAAGAGTAATTATAGAGCCTTTCTAGTTTAGAAAGAAAGAAAAGAATGTGAGGAACAGGCCAGCAGCCAAAGAAATCTTAGCTCCACAGAATAAAGTGAGGAAAGTATCTCCTTGTCTAAAACATGTCCCTCTTTTGAAAAGCAGATGGCTTGGGGATCAACACCTCAGACATGGTCACATGGTCCAAAAGCAGCTCTCAGCTCTGCCCATGTTATCTCTTCCTTTGAGGAAAGGCCCTTAGCCACTAGTAAATATGTGTGCATCTATTATTAAGAAGTATATGTGAAGGAGGAAGGAAAATGCATATCATTTTACTTAGATTTACTATTGCTTCATCTTTATTACCAACATCCATCAACTTGGGGATAGAGCATACTCTGCTTCCCATAAAACAAGATGGAATCCAGTTCCCTTGTTCCCAAGTCATTACAGTCAACTGGGGAGCCTCCTAGACACACCACATGACCCAGACATCTGATTATGAACACATCTTCTCCATGTGCTTCTGACTCTCTGAAAACTCTCATCCAATTAAATTCCTCACTACCACACCCCAGCCAAGTCCTGAAGTTTGGGCTGCAATGCCTCCCATGAGAGTAAGCCAGCCCAGTCCATCCAACTGTGAGGACCTGAGCCACCCTGGCTGTCCAGCAGGAGGGCCTTTGTTTCACTTAAGGCAGCCTGTGCCTGAGAAACCATATAAAAAAGATTAGCACCAAGATCTATACTGCATCCAATAGCACTATAAGGGCATATCCTAAATTTTATTTTTATTAAAAACAATTTTGCAGTTGGGTGTGTGAGGAGTACATGCCTGTAATCCCACCACTTGGTAAATGGATAAATGATGCTTGAGAACTGCCAGAAATTCAAGAGCAGTCAGGGCTTGAATCTTTCAAAACCCTATCTCAAACAAAAGCATTAATTTCACGAATTTCAGTAGAGTTGCACTAGGTTCAGTTTTAGAATGAAACGCACCATCCTCTACAGTGGAGGTACTGTGTAACTAAGGATGACAGTGCAAAATCTGAGACTTGTCACCCAAACACCAGGACTCCAGTTCAGACTCCTAACACCCATATAAAAGCTAGACATGGTGGCACACACCTAAATTCCAGCCCTTAAACAATCTCTGGGGACCACTGTCTAGCTAGTGTAAATAAATCTGTGGGCTCTAAGTTCAGCAAGAAACCTTTTCTCAAAGAATAAGGTGGAGAATAAGAAAAAAAAACCTTGACTTTGACCTCTGGCCTCAACACATATGTGCACACACATGAATACACACCCTGCACACACATATGCACCCAGACACATACAAATATGCATACATATACACATACCACACAGTGCAAAAAAAAGAATAACAATGCAAAGATGCAAAAATCATAGGTTTTTAAGTCATACCTGCATTGAGTCCTGGATTATCTATTTTCTGTTTTGGGCATATTGTTAACCGCTCTGAATTTTGGATTCATGGGAATTTGGGATTAAACCCTATTAGAGTCACTGTGATAATATGTCTCTAACATTCAAGAAAGCTTCCTCTTCCTTTAGTTTTTTCCTCTATGATGAATTTGTCATGGGATCCTATCATCTCTAAACATTTTGGATCCATTTGGTCTCTCCTTTACTAGTATCAGCACCCACATATCATCTCTATATTTGTTCTGCATCTGATTACTTAAATATTAAGCTTGGGGAGGTAAGAAAAAAGCATTTCAAGAGTGAGCAATGTAAATTTTTTTCAAAAAGTTATTCTCTTTACCCTGGAAAATATCTTGGGATGTCACTTGGAGCAATGGATGCCCTGGGAAAATGAGCTGGCAAGAGGGAAAATAGCAAAAGAGGTAGAGAAACAATTTCACCTTTGAAATGTGAATGAAGCATGCTACAGCATAACCACAGAGGGAGGGAGTGGGGAGACAGGAAAGCCAGGCAAGCAACCAGGAGAGGGTTCTCAGAGCAAAGGTAGTAGCAGAAGAGAATCTGGGAATCGACAGACGAGGAAGTTGGAGTCAAAGGGAGCCTTCCAACGTGCCTGTGATTTACAAGAAATTTCAAGTCTTCCACAGTGTGTTTAGGGGAATTGTGACCAAGCATTTCCATCCAGCTCTGCAAGGTCCTGCTAATGTCCAGTCTACACTGGACTCTCATATGTCCATCCTATGGACACCTAAGACCTCATCAATGCTGTGCACTCAGGAAGCACTCAGGAGCACTGTGCAACCCTCACACAGACATTATGTAATGTCCTTCATTGTAAGTTTCTGTTAGAAAGCATTAGTCTTTCATACATATGTACATGTGGGTATGGCATTCATCTCTTCAATGGAACTTTCAGTATTCTCTCTCAGCTGAAAAATTTTACCAAAACTTTTGTGACCTCAGTCCAGAAAAAATCCACTTGGAAATTGAACCTTTAGGGAAAAATAAAAACACTGTGGCATCAGCATATGCTCTGCCAGGCAGTAAGTGTTTTACTTATGTTCTCTCATTGAATCTTCACCAGAGGCCCCAGCGGTGGCTAATATTCCTACTGCTCTTCAGACAAGCAAAGGGAGGCTCACTGTTTCCACAGTGGCAAGCAGTAGATCCAGCTTTCATAGCAAGGTCTGCTTCTCCACCAGGCCACTCAAGGGACTCAGCCGGCATCTGGATTGGGACTAGACTGGAATAGCACGTACAATGCAAGCTGGTCCTAAAAACATCAAGCCTTCCTGCTGGCAAAATAACCTGGGAAACAGGGCTGAGGGAATAGCTCAGCTGTACAGCACTTGCCCAGCATGCACAAAGCCCTGGGTTCAATCCCCAGCACTGAAGAAACAAACAAACAAACAAAGCTCTGGGAGAATATCACACACTGGCTAGAACAGCTGACGTTAGCAACTATAGTTCAAAACCTTGTCTATACATAACCCCCTAAGAACCCTTTTGAGGTGGACTTTTTCAGACCTCAGTGCTTCTTTCCAAACAAGCAAATTCTTCAAGAATAAGGCACAGGAAAGTCTGTAACTGTTTTTTTTAAAAAAAAAGGTTCCCATTAATGCAGCCAGTTCCAGATGTGGGGATAAAGAGACAGTGTGAATCTCTGCAACACTTTGCTTCAAGCCCTGCCTCCTTAGAGCTTCCAGCATATTAATAGCTGTTTTAAGAGAAGTGGGGGCAGTGTGGAGAATCTCCACATCAACATATGTTCATCTGAGGCAGCACAGGTTTCTGTCTGTGCTGTGCCCACGGCCATCAGAAAGCAGAGAATTCTATCGCTTCCAACTTTGCCAACTCCCAGAAAGGCTACAATTAATGAAGGACCCATCCTATTATGCTTAATACAGAATGATAAGCAGCCACTAAGACAGACCAGAAATTAGGGCAAGTGTAAGCATGCCTTTGGCAGGAAGAGATGTTTTGAGTCAGAGATATATCTTATATATCCCCAAACATAGTTCTGGTTGGTCCAGGAAGCCCACTATGGAAAGAGCATATCAGCCCTGTTCTCCATGCTGTGGAAGACATTTCACAGATCCCTGGTAAGTGACATCCACCTAAAGCATGAGCTACTGACTCTAAGGATCAGGTCCAAGCAAAAATATACAAGATTGGCTAAGAGATCCACTCAATGGCAAGGAACCCTTAACTGGAACTGGGATCCATGGCAAAATCTTATGGGGACCAAGAACCCGGGCTCCTAGGGGAAATTCCCACTACCAGAGAGTGGTACACCCATTTGAATCTTGCCAAATTAGCAACATTTGTCTCATTTCACCTGCACTGCACTGATCTCACTCTCCCATGGAGAATTTGTTTGTATTTTTTTCAGAAGGCAGCGAGAGCTGTGGACAACCCAATTCCAAAAACAAGGCACAGGATGATGGCTGCACCAGGAGTCTGGAATGGCTGCAGCTGGGCTGCAGCTAATGGAGGTCTCAGTTCCTTTTCTCCAGGAGCCATGACCATGGCCATTGTTTTCTCTCCTTACCACAGTATTGAGAGTAAAGTTTGCCTTGGGAGGGCCCTGCCTTCTTCCTTGGGGACCACTGTTGACTCTTCCCAGTCCACTGCCCAGGTCTGATTTCAGGCCCAGGGTGGTGACTCTGTTGCTACTACTACAGTGGTGGTTGTTATTCGAGGTCAGAAGGAGTTTCCTTGAAAATTTTCCTTTACTTCTTTCATTGTTCACACTTTACTGTGAAAACTTTCAAATGTAGTCAAAAGCAATAAGAATAGGAGGCTGGAGAGATGGCTCAGCAGTTAAGGCACTTGCCTGCAGTGCCTAACGACCTGGGTTCAATTCCCCAGTATCCACATAAAGCCAGATGCACGAAGTGGTCATGCATCTGGAGCTGGTTTGCAGTGGCTAGAGGCCCTGGCATGCTTCTCTCTCTCTCTCTCTCTCTCTCTCTCTCTCTCTCTCTCTCTCTCTCTCTCTCTCTCTCTCTCTCTCAATGAATAATATAATGAGCTCTCATGTATCTACCAAACAACCTAGCTACTGACTCACTCCAGTCTTGCATCATTTGCATCCTTGGCCCAATTCTCCAACCTCCCACTCTCCCACACAACCACTGAATGATTTTGAAGCAAATTCCAATATCTTATGATTTTTATCCATAAATTGATCAGTAATATATACAAAAGAAGAATAGTCTTGACTATGAGGGCAATCTGGCTGTGAAATCTTTCACTCCAATGATTGCCAGAGTTGATTCTGGTGATGGAGATGATGAGGTGGGCATCCCCTTTCTCCCTCCCCAGTCCATATGTGCCTCTCCTGAAGCTGCACATTCAAAGAGGACAGTATTCCCTGAGAGAGGAAGCACTCATCTGTCAAAGGCACCCTCGTGGCTGTGTTCCCCTGCGATGGCCTCCAAGCAAGCTCTCAAGAACAGGATGCACCACTCCTTAGAAATTAGTAGTTTTGTAACATCATTAAATACATAGAGTTCAAATCTTTCCAATTGTTTCATACATTTGTTAGTTTGTTCCTATCAGGTTCCAAATAAATTTCCTACATTATAATTGGTGGTATGGCTCATCTTTAACAATTCCACTGTTCTCCAGACATTTTGCACTTATCGTGTCTGACTTAATGAAGCCAGATGGTTTGCCCCATAGTTTCCTTAGAGTATGCTTTGCTGCTTTCATGGTGTCATTAAGCACATTTTCTGTCCCTTGTGCCTCCCATAAATTGATAGGTAAATCTAAAACTTTTATCCAGTTCAGTATCCCAAAGCACATGTAGCTAATTAAGTTTAAATTACTTAAGATCAACAAAATTTAAAACTGAGTTCCTCAGCCATGAAAAAGTCTTATTTCAAATGCTTGACACACAAGGGGCTAGTGGCTCCCTGCTGAGTTGCCTACATATACTACTTGGTTGTCTTAAGATACTATTTGTGTAGGAAAGGCAAAATAAAGACTTAATACTTGCCCTCATTTATCAATTTTCAGAATTAGAAGTAGGTTCCTTGTATCTTCAAAAAGTGATCAATGAGTCATTTTATTCTAAGTACCATAATGTACCAATAGGTCTAAACATGCCTAATGCATTACAATCAAGTAATGTAATTAGCAGAAATGAATAACTCTGTGTGAATGTGTGTATATGTTCACATTGTTTGTCACTGAATATTTTAAGTAAAATATTGATGCGAGATTTCTGAGTCTAAAAACAAATACACATTCCATTTATCTGCTATCTCACAGCTACTTAGCAATTTGCTGACAGTGTTGGTCATTATAAATCTAGTTACAAGTAATGGCAATGGATGTTTGAATGACACCCCATCTTCAATGATGGCACTGGCTGGGTCCTCAAACACAGGCAGCTTCAACCCTCAGTAGTAACTGCAGTCATTAGTCACCAAGGTACAGACAGTGGTTTCCCACCAATAGATTTAAGTGTTTAATAAAACCATCCTAAAACTTTACAAAACCAGGAATGAGGCCACACATCTGTAATACCAGCACTAGGGAGGTGAAGGCAGGAGGATTGGGACTTCAAGATCATCTTCATCTACAAAGCAAGTTGGAAGTCAACTTGGACTACAGGATATCTCATCTCGAAAAACAAAAATAGGGCTAGAGAAATGACTCAGCAGTTAAAGTACTTGCTTGCAAAGCCTAACAGCCTGGGTTCAATTCCCCAGTACCCATGCACAGTACCCATGCCAGTACCCCAATACCCATGCAAAGTACCCATGCCAGTACCCCAGTACCCATGCCAGATGCAGATTGGCACAGGCATCTGGAGTTTGTTTGCAGCAGCATGCCCATTCATTCTCATTCTCTCTCTTTCTCTCTCTCTTCCTCCTTGCAAATAAATAAATAAAAATAAATAGTTTAAAAAAAAAACAAAAACAAACAGTTGACAGAACCAAGAAACATTCAAATGGGATTTGGAGTTATAAGACCTGACCCTCTGATCTACCTGAGGAAACCAAGATAGACTTGTTGTCCCAGTCACCCCTACTACTACTGGTGTACAAAATGGGTCACCAATATCCCTCCCTGCAAAGTCACACACCTCCACTTTACCTGTGTATTGCCTTCTGCATGGGATCCCGTTTCCATCTAGGAGCAGATAGCACTTCCTCAGTCTGCCAAAACCCAGGCAGGGTCAGCAGCCTGTGAATGGAAGAGAGGCCTGGGCAGCCACTCTATCTTCATGCTTTCCTAGCCACAGCCACTGCCTTTGTTCATCATGTCCTACTCGGCATCCCCGTGTGCCAACCACAAATGCCTCTTGGGCATGGCAGGAGAGCCTGCCAACCTGGCTGTCACGACCACCGTCTTCACCTTGCCTGGGGAGGGAAGCAGCCAAACATGTTCCTAAGAGACCGGATGGCATGCTGACAACTGAAAGAGCAATGTGCCTATAGAAACCCAGAGCTTCCTTACTCCTAGGAACAGAAGAAATGCTTGGTCTCACAGGACTGTCTGATCAGGGATCAGTGAATTAAGCAAATAATGGAATGAAAAAAATGGAAGCTGGTTGCTGATGGCAGCTCCTAAGACCCTGATTGCATTTTACCTTCTCTGCCTGGGCCAAAGCATCTGAAGGGCTGGCTCCTTCTCTGGATGTTCTGATGACTGGGATCAGCATATATGGATAAAAGTTCTCTCTCCAAGAATATAGCAAGGGTCCTAGAAAGCAGGCCACCTGCACAATGACTCCTTATATCCTGCCTGTCAAGTACATTAACCTTGCACTGAACCTCCCAACAACTGGCTTATCTTCATTCTTAGCTGAGATTTGTACTGAAGTAGCTCTGTACCAGAAAGTGACTTCCTGAGAGGTGGACTGCTAAACTGTCCCTAAGGAACACAGATTGCTCTTTAGCACGTCAAAGATGAGGGTCATCTCATATGTCACTCCCAGATGTCAAGAAGATATTTGTGAAGACAGTGAAGGTGGTAAAAGGTATGGTTTTCAGACTTTGTGGTGTGTATTTTCTTCCAAAAACTGAGTGGGGTGGTGGTGGACTTGGTCAGTGGACGTATTAAACTATCACACTGAACCCCAATAATATGTACAGTCAGTATATGCTAATCAAATTCTTTCTAATTGAGTTTTGTGTTGGGAAGGGTTGCTGGAACACATAAAAACAGAAGCTGCAATGTTTTCTGTGGTGGCTTGAATTAGTTGTCCTCCATAAACTCATGTGATTTTAATGCTTGGTTCCCAGCTGTTGATAATTTGAGAAGTAGAGCCATGTTGAAGGAGTTGTGTTGTTGAGAGTGGGTGGGCTTAGAGGTGTTATAGCCAGCTCCCCCTTGCCAGAGTTTGGCTCACTCTCCTGTTGCTGCTTTCCACCTGCTGTGGCAGAGGGGATGTCCAGCCTCTGTTCTACCATTTTCCCCCTGTCATCATGAAGCTTCCACTCAAGACTGCAAACCAAAATAAACTCTTTCCTCCCATCAGCTGCTTCTGGTCAGGTGCTTTGTGACAGCATCCAGAAGGTAACTACAACAGAAAATTGGTACTAGGAGTGGGGTTGTTGTTGCTAGAAACCTGACTGTGTGGCTTTTGGCCGTTTGGAACTGATTTTTAGAATGAGTGTAGAAGTATTTGAAACCTTGGTCTAAGAGATGCCTTGCAGTGCTGAAGCCAGAGTTCAATGAATCATTCTGGTCCAAGTTGAAAGAAACAAATGCAGTAAGAACTATGGACCATGAGGTTTACTTATAAGGGAAAAAACCAGCTTTGTCCAGACTGTGATAGAGGAAGTTTGTGTGAGAGGTTTGCTGAATTCTTCCCATGTCCTACATAGTACTTACCTCTCTGAACCTTGCCTTTCTTATCTAGGAAAGGAGACTTCTCTTACAGAGTTGCTATAAAGAATAGCCATAGGACAGCTGATGCATGTGCTCAGCAGGTAGTTCTTAGTTTTCCTATGGTTTAGCCCCACTTACTACACAGGTAGGTTTCTGATGAGAAGCAAAACTTCTCCTATGTGAGAAGGTCTAAGACTGAGTGGAAAGAGTAAAGGATGATACCACAAAATCTCAAAGAAGGCTACTGCCCTCTTAAGGAGGCAAAACCAATTCTTAAAAAAAAAAGTTCTCAGAGGGACAAATGGCTTACAAGGAGAAGGATGAAATAAATCTGAGATATCATAATGGCTAGTGGCCCCTCAAAGAGACACAAAACATAAACACATATATAGCATACCTGTGATATTAGTTCTATTTAGATGTGTCTATGTGTGTTCATATGTGTGGGGGGTGTGCATGCATGGAGAATCCTAAGGTCAACATCTTGAGTATCTTCCTTAACCCTTTGCACCTTATTTTTGGAGACAGGGTCTCCAACTGGACTTGGAGTGTAAGCAATCCCAGTTAGCTCCTGTCTCTACTCCCCCAGCACTGGGATTACAGACAAGAGGTATCGTGGCCCACTTTTCCATAGTTCAGCAGATCTGAACTGATTCTCCTGCTAGCATGGCAAATGCCTTACCATCTCCCCAGCTCTAATTTTCTTTGATGCACTCCCTTAGCATGCTGCTCAGGCTGGCTTTGAACTCCTGGGCACAAGTGATCCTCCTATCCCAGCTTCCCTAGTAGTTTGGACTGTATGCATGTTCACTGTGCCCAGCCTGGTATTAAAATCTTATGATAGTGAATTTTGATGATTAGAGGGAAAAATAAAGGTCTAAGAACTCCTTGGAAGACAATAAAGAATAAAAAGTCTGATTGAGAAATTGCTATATAGAGCCCAGAAATATCGGAGTAGAAGAGGAAATCGCTGGCCAGAAAGGAATTCTCCTCTGGAGTAGAAGGAACAGAGAGAGGAAGATCAGGCAGCAAAAACTGGTGAGGTTCTATCCCACCTGCTGAAAAATGAGGAATGGTTTTTGGTGCAAAGCAGTTTGTGTTACTGATATTGTTTTTGTTTGAGTTTATTTGCTTTTTAAAGAAAGGGAACTAATACATATTACAATTTTGTGTATGACACATTGTGGACACTATTCCCATGAGGTCATAAGAAGTAGGCTTAAGTTTAACAGATGAGAAATCTGAGTTTCCTTGAATCAACAAAAAAAATTTGTTTAAATTGGTGAATTGGTCCATGACTATGAAGAGAATGAAGCTAGACTATAGTGACATTCATTTTGTATAATTTTTCTGTTGAAACTTTCATTAATATCAACTCATTTTGTTGTTTCCTTTTTTTCTCTCAAGTTATAATACACTGGATATGGTATCAGGTCTCTGTTCAGTGATAAAAAAAAATTCTTTTCCAAAGCTATGTTCTTTCCAGATGAGCCGTCCTCCCAAATTATTCTGGGCAGTGTTTCCTGGAGCCATGGTTAAAGAACACTCACTGCCTTTCACTCTCTTAGGCTCCTGGTTTGGATCGTAAACTAAATAATCATCCTACACTGCAGCTACGCTGAGGCACTGTCCCTATCTCAAGGAATTTCCACAGAGAAGGCTTAGAATCTTATACCCAGAACCTGGGCGTCATCTCATCATAAATGGAAAAGAGGATTCTGGGAGAGCAGAGGGTATAAGCAATGGAAAAAACGTGACAGTTCTAGAAGGACTCACTTTAAGACATCTCAGCATGCCTCACTTTTTGATATGTGTACGTGGGGTGTGTGTGTGCAGTGCATGTGTGTGCATGAGGGCAGAAGTTAACATCAAGTGTGATCCTCAATTGCTCTCTACCTTATTTATCAGGCCAAGGACTTTTACTTAAACCCAGAATTCACAGGTTTGGCTAGCCCCACGGATCCCCTGTGTCCTCCTCCCAAGCACTGGAATAGCAGGCATGGGTATTCAGGTCTTCAAGAACAGCAAGCAAGCTTTCCTCAGGACTCCATCCTCAGAGCCCTTGCCTCACTTTTTAACCATCCTGTAAGAAGCACCCATGTACATGTGAATCTTCAGAGCCCAGAAAATGCTAGTCATAAAAATGTAGCAGTTCCAGCTTCCTGGGTACCAGACATCTGGAAGTTTCCCTGGCACCCATGCAGGGACAATAAAGTGCCCAGAAGATGCCTCAAATCAAAGGCTTCATTGCCATAGTACCAAACAGTACCAGGGGACCCTGCAGCCTGGGATTAGAAATAGGGAGAGTACAGGGTTTAGAGTTTCAGGCTCCAGACAGCACCCATTCAGCACCCATTTCCTAAGTGGTGGATGGAAGCCCAGCCACCTAACTGCCCCCTGGCCAGGGCCTCATCTGCAGAACCTCGCAAGGCTCAACAAATTGACATCTGCAGGTTCAAGCAGGAAGTCAAGGCTGCTGGAGACATTCTATTTGTGCCTGCCTCTGAATAATTTAACACTCCCTCCAAAATAGACTATCATTAGAATTTTTGTCAATTCCTGTGTCTTTGAGCAGACAGCCTAAAAAAGAAAGAAAAGGAAGAAAAAGTTCTCACACATATACCTCCGAGTAGTGGAAAAGACAAGTGGTAGCTCATTTTCTTCTTGTTTTTACTCTTTTTTTCCATCAAAGCTTTTTGCATCCGGCTGCACTTAACACAAGAAGTGCTGTCCTTTCATGTCTAATTAGCCAGGAGACCAAGTCTATGCTGCAGGCATGAGATGTAGGCGAAAATGCTAACCTCTTACAAATGCACTGGTGTCTGTTTCCACCTGTGCGGCTTCTTCTGTGTGCGATAGTATTCAAGCCACTTAACCTTTCTGCTCTCAGTTTCTCTACCTGCAAAATACAAATACTAATGTGGCCTCTCCTGCAGGGTTATAGGATTAAATGAGCTGACTCTGCCATTACAGGTCTCTCTGAGTCTTTTGCCTTATCTATCTCTTCCTATGCACTGGTCTTAGGCAAAATGGTGCCAGTTCCCATGAAGAAACAGCAAGCAGTTTCCAGCTCCATATAAGCTTCCTGCTATGGTTGGAGAGATGGCTCAGTGGTTAAGTTGCTCTCTTGCAAAGTCGAAGGACCAGGGTTTGATTCCCTAGTTCCCATGTAAAGCCAGGTTTACAAGGTGGCGCATGTGTCTGGAGTTTCTTTGCAGTGGCTGGAGGTAACAGTTCCTGGTAGAAAAGTAGTCCCCACACACCCCTGTTTAAACTCTTAGTTCCCAGCTGGTGGCACTGTTTGCAGAGGTTATGGACCTTTAGGAAATAGGGCCTAGCTAGAGGAAGTGAGTCACTGGGGAATGGATCTTATGGGGTTTGGTTCAGGCTGGCTCCTGCCAATGTCCTGCCTAGGCACCTGTGGCCACAGAGAGACACTGCACGCAGAGATGCATCCCACCTTGATGGACTGTAAATCTGAAGCCACAGCCAAGCCTTCCCTGCTCTCATGTACTATATCCTCTGAACTGTGAGACAGAGAAAAATCCTTCCTTCCTCAATTGTTTTTTTCTGTCAGGTATTCTGTCATGGTCAGAAAATTAACAGACCCCATTAGTTTTCCCCAGCCCTTAAGCTGCTAACCACTCACAGAAAGAATAATACATACATACATATTCCCATTACAGACAAATGTATAAACATAAATTCATGCACACATATAAACACAAATGTGCTCATTAGCTCAATTAATTTAGATGTCTATATCAACTGAACCCCAGACCTGCTTGAGAGTGCCCCTAGCTAAACTTTATTTTTATTACCCAGGAAAACTGTTTTCAACTTTACAAATGAATTTCACCCCATTTCCAAAAGCTTCTATCCAACTCCTTGATATCACCCCCAAGTTTACTGAACACCTAGTCTCAGATCATCGCCCATCTCTGTTCCTCCCTCTCCACAACAGCACTGCTCCCAGGACTATGCCCCCCCCTTTCCCTGTGGCTCTCAGCCCCATCCCTCCTCTGCCACCCCTCCCACCTCCTCCTTTTACATCTTCAAGCTCCTTCTCCTCACACTTTAAATTTTTACCCTATAGAAATACCAATACCACACATTTCACATTTTCTTCCACCCTTCCTTCTACCTTTGGCCTGCAGCCACTCCTTCCTTTCACCACTGAACTCAAAGAATATCAGGGTCACACTCATGTGGCCCCGCATTCTTGTATCTCTCTTCTGTCATCTCTGTGCTTGTTCTGACAACTTTGCTGGCTGGCATTTCCTCAAGGGTCAGAGGCATGTCCTAGATGCTGTTAGGAGCTTTCACTTAGTCCCCACCTCCTTGGCTCCCTCTTGACCAGACTTCTCTGCCTTTGCTGATTGTAACACTATCTCTCTCCTGACTCTCTTCTTCTCTCCTTCCCTATCCTTCATTCTTCACTTTCATTTTAAACGAAAATGTTCCGTGTGCATGGCACTTCTCTCTTCTGCCTCTGCTGTCTCTCTGGATGATTTCAGTCACGTCTACCACATCACACTTCAACTCCAGCCAAAAACATCATGCCACCCTGACCATACCCTGAGTTTGCAACAGGCTCCTGAGCATGCCCACTGAGAGACCCACCAGCCCAATAAATCCCAACATGAGAGCTCACATTCTGCTACCACTGCTCCCCTGGTGTGGAAGCCTCAGCTGACTGACTCCTGCTGCTTCCCTCAGCCAAGTCCTAGACTTCATGCATTGTCGTGACTCACCATGGCTGCCTTGTATTCGCCCATTCTGTCCAAGTTCAGGCCCTGGCAAGCCTCATCTGCATACCAGCAGCAACTGCTCACATGGTTCAGGTCTGCAGTCCCTCTCCTTCTGATCCTTCCACTGGCCAAAGCCATCTCCTTCGAATGTGGCTGTTAGTATGGTCCCCTTGGCTGAGCCCTCAGGGAGTGCCAGACACTGAGCTAAGCTCTTTATAGACTTTATACACCCCACTTAATCTTCCGAAGCTTCCCATGAGCACCACCCTTTCTCCCTCTTTCAGATGATGAAGCTGAGGCTGAGGAAAAGCATTCTCTCATCACAGGCTGTAAGTGGCAGGACTGAGATCCCAACGGAGGCTCACCTACTCCAGGATATGAGCTAACAATGACATCATATTGCCTCCATCCACACAACACCTCAGTCCAAGATGATCCACTCCAAGGAAGCCTTTGGTGGCTTCCCACGGCCTTGAAGCTTCTTCCAGGTGGTCCCCAAGGCCATGTAGGGCTGCCACACAGTATGTTCTGTGCCAGGCTCATCATCCTGAACTTGTAGGTGTGTTTTCTGTTTTGCTTCAGTCCACCTTTAAAGCCGCATCCATGCAGGCAGGACATGTCCCAGTCTGAGCTTTACCTCTTTGATGACTTTGTCATCTCACTCAGAGCCACAAAGCCTCCTCCACCCCTAACCACAACTTCAGGCAGCTGATCCCTCCTTCTTCAGAGCCCAGCATTGGCCCTACCCTTGGCCCAGCTTGATTTTACTCTACATTATTAGATGGACATTTGCACATTTACTATACCAAATCAATTCTAATTTCCTTGAGGGCAGACCCATTAATGCCATGCCTGTAACATGTCATGTATCTACACTAGAGCATGTTTAACAGTTGTTGAAATGACTGGATCCTCAGGATCACACACACACACACACACACACACAAACACACGCACGCACGCATGCACGCACGCACACACACTGTCATGATTTCCCACTGCTTGAAAAGCAATAGAACAAGAGGCCTGTGTGGTGCTATGCAAGGATCTGAGCTTTGATCAGAAGCAGGCTATTGACCCTGGGTGTGTCTGTGATCCATTCCCTTGCTCAGACTCTGCAGAAAACTCACTGATACAAGCTGTGAAGTCAATTTTTAAGGAAAGAACAGAACAGTCTTTGCTTTCTGACACGTCCTCCTGCTCTCGCATCCCACCTTCTCTAAGAATGGCCTTTAAAGATGACTCACTGTGGAAGAGCTAGAAACTGCTCCTGGGAGGGGCTGGAAATCTCTGCCAGACACAGAGTGGGGGTGGTGATGGGATTTGTCTCCAGAGGGTGGAAATGCAATGTCTTCACAACCCCAGGTTTGATTTGAGCCCCTCTCAGGTATGTCCTTTCTTTTCCTCCAGTGGAACAGGCTCGCATACCTCAGGGACTCTTCTCTGCAGAGCACCAGATGCCATGATCTCCCAAGTCTCTTTCCAGTCCATAAAATGCATTCCACTCGAGTGCTTATAATGAGGAAAGGAAGAGTGCAGGGAACTGCCCTGGATCTTCATAGCACTGCAGACTCTACCTAGAAATCCAGAGAGCCCCTGGGATGATTCCTAGGCTCCAGTATGCAGAGGTTCCAACCGGAGCTCTACCCAGCAGAACACAGACCAAATACCACTCTCCTTCCTCTCTACCCACCCCGACCCCCTGGCATCTCAGCCCCCTACATAGCAACCCACTGCTGGACTGCTCCCCAAGTATTTCTGTTCTCTCTCATCTAAAAAGTTGTGTGACCCACAGGAAAAGCTGTTTGGCAGAGTCAGAAGGTGGACAACCTGCTTCCTAAACAGCTCCTGAGCTGAGCCTTGCTCAGAGGAAGCAGGGTGAACTGCTGGACAGCCCAGTCATGCGTGGGTGTGGAGAGCAGGATGCTCTCCTGGCAGCCTCGCACTGAGGGCACAGCATAATGAGCTGCCTCTGGAAGGTTGCACAAAGGACACCGTGGCTCTGCTTGCCAGCCTGGCCTCTCTGCTCCTTAATTAGAACATCTTAGAGATGTTCTAGTTCACCTTTCACCCCCCTTCTCCAGTCTCATCCACATCGTTCTCTTTTCTCTAACGTGAAGCTGAGCAACCAGAGAAAGAAAGGCTAGAGCACAACTCAGAAGTATCTCCCTCACGGAAGCTTGACATGCATGTAGCCCTCACAGGAACTATCCAAGTAAGACATGGTCATCATGCCATTGTTTTAAAGCACAAACAGAACCAAGGCCAAATCAGAGTGATTAAGCAACTTGCCCAAAATCACATAGCTTGTGACTGGTGGAGTTAGCCTTTGAGAGCAAGTTCTCTGAGTCTAAATTCCATGTCATATGTTCTACACTATTAAATAGAAGTAGTGAAAATGGACACCATTGCCTTTTCATGATCTTAAAGGAACAGCATCCTATCTATTAATATTGTTCACTGTGGATTCTTTTTTTTTATTATTCTTTCTAGAGACCCTTCATCAGATTGATTAAACAGTGCTTCTAGACCTGGGTTAAATTTTATAGTGAAAAGGTTTTAATTTGGTCAAGATGTGTTTATTTTTTGTATCATTTGAGATAATCATGTGGGTCATTCTTTCATTACATGAAGATGTTACATTGCATTGATTGACCTTCTGTTGTAAAACCAAGTTTGCAATCCTGGGGCCGATGTCACTTAGCCATGGTATATAGTACAGTATTTTTTGTATGTTCCTGGGTTTGGCTGGCTGTTATTTTGCTGAGGACTCTTTGCATATAGCCATAAGAAATCCTGGCCTACCATTTTCTTTTTCCGTGATGCCTTTGTCTGGCTTTAGCTATTGAAAACTTTCACTTTAAAACATATGACTAAGCAGTTATGGTATGCAGAATGGCTCCTTAAACATCTTAACCCTAAGGAGCTTTTCACATCTTAACCCTAAGGAGCTGTGTACCAGCAAGGCCCCCACCACTTAAAGGTTCCAAAGACTCCAAAAATAGCCCCACCACTGGGCATAAACATCTAAAACATTGGGCTGGATGCATCCTTTCTTTAGAGTTATTGCTATTAAATAAGCAATGTGTTCAAAGCCTGTAGATCACAGGCTCAGGCAAAGAGAACACTTACTCTACAAATACTATCATTGCACAGGCTCCTCCCATTATAGCAGACCTTCAAAGGTCTCCAATGACCTACTTCTACCAGTGAGACCCCACCTCTTAAAAGTTCCACAGCCTCCCAGAATAGGACCACCAGCTAAGAATAAGAATTCAGATCATGAGCCTAGGGGTAAACTTCCAATCCAAAGAATGACAATGTGATTTATAAGAAGCCCTTAACCCTTCAGTGGGTCTGGAAATCCACTGGGTGGAGGAAGAAACACACAATTTTCCATAGACCCTTCTCTCACAAAGACCTGGTTGCTTGGGCCTCACACTCAGTTAAGGGCTTCCTACTCCCTGGGAAAGAAGGTGACATTAGCTTCACAATCCCCAAAAGTCCTGCTTGGAGAGTCGTGTCTCACAGAGGAAACACCATCAGCATCACAGATATGAAAAACTGTAAAATCACAAATGACAGATTCGTGACTTCCCTGAGGAATAAATAGCAAGAACAGATGGGCTCTGAGGCTGGAAGATTGCGTTTAAATCTTAATAGAACTTTGATAATTTAATGAACATGGTGAGAAAAAAAATGGCAAGCCAGTACCAGCAAGCTAGAACACTGTTTTCCACCTTAATGTTAACCTTGGTATAATTTCCCATACTGAGGGCACAAGTTTAAAAGGAAAATATTTCTCTAGGGATTTAAAGCATCCCCTCTAAGCATCTTGCTTTGGGCTGACATCCAGAGCAACATAATGTACCCCAATTTCACTATACACCTCTGCAAGGCACCTCTCTAGACCACAGTGCTCAGAACAGTCCCAGGTGACTTCTAAATAAGGGATGACTTTATAGATACATGCAAGGAACCCAAACCAAGTGTACCCAGAGCTCAGGATCATCCCTCATGGAGATCACTTGTCTAGTCTTTCCAAACTGCCCAATCCAGCCTTTTCCAGGTCAATCTCTCCCTGCTCATCTCTGGAGACCTTCAGTACAGACGTGATCCAAAAAAAAAAGTAAGAAAGCCCCGAATAAGGAATTCAAAGACCTGGATCACAGCTTGGATCACAGCTCTACCTCTCACCAACTACGGACTCACAAGGAGTGATTTTGTTTCTCTGTCAAGTGAGAGCATTCCCTTCTTTGAAAGACTTTGTTGTTAAAAAAAAAAGTATAGGGGGTTGGAGAGATGGCTTAGCTTAGTGGCTATTGCTTGCCTGTAAAAACCCAAGGACCATGGGCTGGAGAGATGGCTCAGCGGTTAAGGCACTTGCCTCCAGTGCCTAAGACCCCTGGATCAATTCCCCAGTACCCACATAAGCCAGACCCACAAGGTGGTGGCCCTGGTGCTCTTTCTCTCTCTCTCTCTCTCTCTCTCTCTCTCTCTCTCTCTCGCTCTCGCTCTCGCTCTCGCTCTCGCTCTCGCTCTCGCTCTCTCTCTCTCTCGCTCTCTCTGCTTGAAAAATGAATAAATAAAATATATTTTTAAAAAAAACCCAAGGACCTGAGTTTGATGCCCCAGTACCCATGTAAGCTAGATGTACAAAGGGGTGCATGCATCTGTTGCTTGTTTGCAGAGGCTGCCAGCCCTGGCGTGCCCATTCTTTATCTCCTCTACCTTCCTCTCTCTGTGAATGTCTTTCTCTGCTTGCAAATAAATTTAAGAATATCTTTTTTTACAAAAGCACAAGAGGTCTACTATCAAAAAGTAATAGGTACTCTACAGAAAACACAAATCCTCAGCCACTCATTTGTGTCCCGCAGAGAGCAGCGAGCACAGGCACTCTGAATACTTACTGGATGGGATGAATTCACCTTTCTTGGTTATTTCAGGATTTACAAATGCAGAAGCTGTGATTTTATGACAGGTCCACACTATATACCTTCTTTAAGTTCTTGTTTGTTGAATTGACTAAAAGACATTGTATGCAATTATCATGTACACAGTATGAAATGGCTCAATAAAACTATTTAACATATGTGTTACTTCTCAGGTGTATCATTTGATATGAAGAAAAAAATCAAGATCTATTCTCTCGGCAATTTCGTGAATACAACAGATTGTTATTAACAATAGATAGAACAATAGATTTCTTTACCTTCTTCTCTCTAACTGAAATTCTGTAGCCTTTGATCATGAACTCCCAAATCCCGCTAATTTATCCTTGGTAACTACCATTCTACTTTTAGAACTTTCAGTTTTTTCAGAGTCTGTATTATATGAGATCATGTAGTATTTGTCTCTCTGCCCGGCTTGTTTCATATAACATAGTGTCCTCCAAGTTGAGGCTCTTATTTCACAGATGACTTGGAGAGTGAGAACAACAACAAAAAAGGCTGGGGGATTTTTGTGTGCATATGAAATAAACTTTTATCAGAGTCATCTCACTTCCCTCTGTCTTTTCCCTACTTCCTACTCCTTCCTCGGCCCCCTCCCTCCAACTAGTGCCTCGAATGTTTCTTTAATTGATTATGAGTTTCATTGCATGACTCTATCAGGTACTGGTCATATTCTCATCAGGCTATATACTCTTTTATCCTCTTCCCCCCATCCCCAATCCACTTAGGGCCCTCCTCAGTGGGGTTATTGGTCTTCCCTGTGGGGTCATAAGTGCATCAGTATAAATTCTGTACATATATAAAAATTGTCAATAAAAAATAAAGAGGAACTAGCTGGAAAGAAGGGACTTAGTGGAGGGAGGCACGTGAGGGGGAAAGGGAAAGTAGCCTGGAAGGCACTATGATCATCGTATATTGTACATGTGTATGGATGTTGTCAATAAAGAGTTTTTAAAAAGAAAAACAAATAAATAAATAACAAAAAATATAAAAGTGAAAAAAAAGACTGAGGAAGATGAACCCCAGAAGCAAAGTATCTTAACAAGGACATGCAGCTTTGTTAAGTGTCAGCAAATTAGAAAGGAAGGAGGAAGAGCCAGAATTGGGGGTGTCAACTTTGGAGCTAGTGCATTGGCAAAGAAGAGGCAGGAAGTGGGGTCCAAAAAGCTCACAGGTAAAGTGGAGGCAGCAGGAGAGAGCTGACTCATGACAGATAACCCACACAGGGGAATCGATGGCAGGCACTCCTGCTTTCCAGACTGGTACCTGGGAGGACATAGGGTGGACCCCATCTGTGGACATCATGATTTATTGGTTGATGGAGGGTAGGAAGAGATCTTTGAAATCTGAATCTGTGCTCCTCAGCCTGCATCCACAATACCCCTGGATTTATGGGATGCATATCAACAAGACAAGAGAGGCAGACAGAGTTCACCAAACGGGAGACTGTTGAGCAAACACTGAAAGTACAGTCTTTGGGGCCAGACTTCTGACATCAACAGAAGTCAACAGGATTTTACTTTTGAAAATATTATTAATATTGCTGATATAAATAAAAGTTGAGTGTCCTTTAAAGTGCTTAGGACCAGAAGGGTTTCAATTTTTTTTCAGATTTTGAATTACTGGCAGATACATAAGTTATCTTGAGGAAGGGACTAAAACCTAAACACAAAATCTAATTACTATATGTGTGTGTGATGCCTATACATATATTCTTATACACAAAGCCTGAAGGTAATTTTATACAGCATTTTTAGCACGCCTAGATTTTCATGACAACCTGTCACACAAGAAGCCAGGTAAGGAAACTTCCACTTGTGGAGTTTGTGTTAGAGCTCAAACAGTTCAGGTTTTGCAGTAATTTGAATTTCAGATTTCCCCACGGGGAGTGCATAACCTGTCGAATAATTTCAGAGGTGGGTGCAGAAGGGAAGGAGTGATAAAGAGAAACTAATCCCCTGCCCGGAATGAGGACTCCTGTGGGTCAACAGAGCTCAACTTTGATTCTTTATGGTGCTTGCTGGGATGGACCTCCAAGCAGAGCTCTTGCCCAGCAAGTGCCTTGGGTCCTATCCCCTCCACATACACACACTAATTCCACCACCAGAGTGAATGTGCAGCACCCAGTGAGGTTCAAAATTAGCTTTATCCTAACATTTTCTGTTCTTTGTTGTTGCTGGGTTTTTTTTTTCCATTTATTCATTTTGGTGCTAGCAATGAGACCAAGGGCCTCACACCTGCTAACCACATGTGTTACCACCCAGCTACCTTAACACTTTCTTATTTCAAAGAGAACACAACAGAACAAGTTACCAACATAAGATCAAGTTAATATACTCATAGACTAGTTCCCTGCCACTTTCAACCATGGGAAGTACTTTCCAAGAATCTTCAGGAGAGGCATAGATTGTAGAGTTTAATAACTCAGGTTTCAGAGCCTGAAAGCTTAGAGGGGGGACCCAGCATGGCTGTTTCCCTACTGAAACCTCTTAGATAAATAGGGGGGAGTGAATGAGATAGTGACTTCAAAGAACCCAAAGCCTACCATATAGAAAGTTCTCACTAAAGTTAATATTCATTATTTTATTATCATGTTCTAAATAAAAAGCTTTATAGAGGGGATGAGAAATATATGTGGTTCTATACTGCTTTCTCTTTTCAAATCAATTTGAAATGTAATTAAATGTTTATGTAATTCCTCTCTAAATTTCAGCAAGATATTTTTTAACTTGACAGCATAATTCAATAATTCATCTGGAAGAAAAAATGTGAAGGTACTTAAGCAATATTTTTAAAGTAAGAACAGGGGCTGGAGAAACGGCTTGGCACTTAAAAACATTTGCTTGCAAAGCCTGCCAGCCTGAGTTCAGTTTCCCAGCAACCACATAAAGGCAGATGTAAAGGAGTGCATATGTCTGCGATGCCAGCAAGCCTACAACTGTGAGGAGAGATAGGGGTATCTGGAGCTCATGGGCTAAACATTTTTGCAGCAACAAGAGACCCCATCTTACAGAAAATGGAACAGAGATACCTCAGGTTGTCCTCTGACCTCCACACTGCACATGTCACACACATTACAAGCGGACATGCACACACATACAAATAAAATAAAAGTAAAAACAAAAAAGGAGTAGTGGATATTAAGATATAACATCATAACACCAGAAAAAAGAAGTCAAATGGGACAAAATTATATATGGTGTGGTAGTTTGAAAGTATTTCCACCATAGACTCAAGTGTTTTATTACAGCTTGGAACTTGGATCTCTGGCAGCCACCTGGCAGGAAGAGGTGTCACTGGGTGGGGGTGGCTCCTGTGGTCCAGCCCTAAGCTGTATTTAGGGGTGAATCTGATTTCCAGCCTAAAGGCATACAGAAAGGTTTTGAGATCTGTTGTGCTTGCTTGTGGTGCTGGGTGATTGGTGGTGTCTCTCTACTTGAATTTATGAATGGGAGTCAGTTTCTTCTGAGATTTGATGAAATTTCCCCTGGATCTGCAAGCTTGAAAGAAACCCCTTTCTCCCATAAACTGTGTACAGTTTGGATGTTCATGCCAGCAATGTGAAGCTGACTACAATATTTAGTATTGAAAACACTGATGGACACTAGTTTAATTAAATGAAATAGAGATCTCTACCTCACACCATAAGTAATTTGAAAAGTCCAAATAGATTTAAGAATCATGTATGAAACTTTAATAATAATAAAAATAATCAAGATTTACCAATGAATACTTCCCAGATTTTAGGTTTAAACATTTTCTACACATGGTAAGCAAGATTTCAACAGAAAACACTGGTAACATGAATATGTAAAAACCAAATTTCTGCACAGAAAAGGGCCACAGAAATACAAAACTAAAGTAAAATTCATTTATAAAAACAATAATTAAAAGTCATGGATTTAATGTCTTCAATATACATTGAACTCTTACTGGCAAATATGCAAAATACCAACACTCAATTTAAGATGGATATACAACATGAAAAGTCCACATTTAGAAGAGGTAGTCAATAAACAAAGTGTTCACTCTCAAAAGCAATCAAAAGATCATTGGAACAGATGGAAAAAGCTAACGCAATCAAACAGGGGGCTGGAGAGCTGGCTTAATGGTTAAAGGTGCTTGCTTGCAAAGCCTGAAAGCCTGAGTCTGATTCCCCACTACCCACATAAAGCCAGATGCATAACATGGGACATTCACCCAGAGTGTTTGCAGTGGCAAGAGGCCCTATCATACCCACTACCCCCATCCCAAACCCTAAATAAATAAATAATTTAAAATATTTTTAAAGCAAACAAATGAAAAGTAAGATGAAACACTGCCAACCTAGCAAACTGACAATGTTCTACTCTTCCTTTACTCTCTCTGCAAACAAGGATGTGTTGAGCTGAGCGGGAACTCATCCACTGCTAGCTGTGGGGGGTGGGCGAGAATCAGAATGAGTTTTCTGGAGCCATGGTGGGGGAGAATATCCAGAAATATTACCCCCCTCAGCAACAACACACAAAGGGGGGGACCTGGCTGACTATTGTGCTACCCATAACCCCCCAAACCACAGGCTGATCCAGCATCCTCACTGAGGAGGATACCCAGTGTATTGGGGACAGGGAGGAGGGAAATGGGATACCAACACAATATTTGCCCAGACAATTTATTTAATTTTGAATAATAAAGATATATATATATAATGAGTTTTCTGGAAAGCAATTTAGTGGCATGAGTGAGGAGCTATATCGCTGACACGTTCTCCTACTTGCTAAAGCTTATTCCATAAAAAGTATTATTTTATAATCATAAAAATATTATAATTAAATTAAAGGAAATCAAGTACCTAGATGAAAAACTTGAATACTCACTAGTCTCAGCAATAGGCATGGGTAATTGCTACTTTTCTTACAACACAAGAATTTGGACAAATCACATTGGGGATATTATACCACGTTATTATAATCCGAGACAGAAGTGGCGCTCAGTCAGGTCAGCAAACAGCCCAGATCTAAGCAAAAAAAAAAAAAAAAAAAAAAAAAGTGAACTGTTTGCCATAGCTGCATCTCAAATGATAGTACCTTACCATAAATCTTAATTCTTCATTCACCTTGGCCATCTGATCTCCTTTTGAAAGCTGGGAGATTGTCAAATTAGGGGAGAATTTATCTTTAAAGACAGCTCTTACCATTGGGAAAACCTTATTTCCCAGAAATGGCAACCCTTTGCTCCTTGCAAAAATAACCTTCCTGCCTGTGTTGTATTTATATCTTTTGGACTCTGCCTTATTCTAAAAAGTGGAGCAAGTGGCTTGAGCATCCTGCAGGGGATTCCATCTGCTGCAGGCCAGACAGAAGCCTTGGATTAAGAGTAAGAGCTGAGAGCCCCAAGCGGATCAGTCAAATGCCCACACCCCCAGGCCCTGCCTCTGTGCAGACAGAGCTCATTAACCAGTGTATAAAATAGACTAAGGCTCCAAATAGAGCTAAAGAGAAGAGGGTGGAACCATGAGAAAAGCCAGAGGTGGAGAAGAAGGTAGATTAATTATGTTCATTCAGACTAGAATGTGAATGAAGCATAACATAAGCAACAATAATTAAGATTCTGATGGGGGTGTCCCTTCCATATCTCTGTGGTTTGCACTGTGTCCTCTAATGCTGGTGGCTTCTGTGTATTTAGTTTTCTTGGTACTCTGTTCAATCTCACCTTGGCCCTCTTCAGTGCTGAAGAGCCACTCAGAAAGAGTCAGGTGGGTCCCACTTCAGACTCACTAGCTGTCCATGTCCCCAGCCATTTCTCCAGGCAGATGCCCCCCTCCTGTGAGTCATCTACTGCCACAGCATCCCTTGGGCTTCTGCTCCCCGGCTAAGCATCAGGCTCTTTCTGCAGAGAGTCTTGCAGCCTCCTAAGCTCTCATCAAACACAAGAGGAAAATGTTCTTTTCTTCCCTAAATACTATCACCCTTCTTCCCCACTGATATTGGATCTCCATTAAACCTCCTACCCACAGAAATTTCCAGACTGAAAATAGTCTCAAAGTATTCATGTAGTCCAATGCCAAGGAACTTCTCAAGCCCTTCAAAGATCTCTTTTGTAAGATCACCTCATTCCTTGAGTACCACAGATCAACAAGCACACAGCCAGGGTGGCATATACCCTACACCCTTATTGCAAGCACCTAAGTGTCCATAAGGAAGTCTTTCAGTGGCCCTTCACTTGGCTCTATGGAAATCAAAACATCTTTTGTCGTGAGTAAGTACTTGCTACAGGCCAAGAGACCAAAGATGCTACCTACAGAGACCTGGGGACTTAGAGTTGGGGGCACCGAGGAGGCCAACCTTGACATTTCATAGACAGTCATGAGGAACACCAGTGATTTAAGATTAGAGTCCAAGAGTTCTTATTTTCAGATCTACATTCTAAATGCCTATTTGGAGCACTAGAAGCCTCCCGCTCAACATTCTGTTAAATGTAACTTGCTTTAGTACAAAAAAGTTCTCACTCCTAATTCATATATATATATGAATATATGTATATATGAAAGAAAGAGAAAGACAGAGAAATTGAGTATGGGCACTCTGGGCTTCCTGCCACTGCAAATAAACTCCAGACACATGCACCACTTAGTGCATCTGGCTTTATATGGGTACTGGTGAATTAAACTTTGGACCATCAGTCTTTACAAGCAAGTGCCTTTAACTGCTGAGTCATGTCTCCAGCCCTTCTAATTCTTTATAATTCACATTTTTAGCCAAATCCAATTTGCAATATCTTCCACTGTGAGAAGAGGATGCTTTCCTACGTAATTGATGTGGGTTTGGTTTGGTCACATTGTTTGTTTTGCCCAATTAAATGTCAGCAAACATAGTTTGTTTGGAGGTTTTAAATGTGTAAGATAATTTGACATCCCTCATGTACTCTATCCATCTATCATGAGAAAAATGTGTTCTTGGTATGCCCTGGTACATCCTAGGATCTAGATGAAAGATACTTGAAGCAAACCTAAACTTGACCTACAGTATAAAAGTCACCTTACTGAAAAACTCCTAAGTTAAATAAGTAATGTCTATTGTAGAGCCACTTGGACCATTGGGGCTATTTGTTAGGCAGCATTAATATTATACTGTCAAAGCTGACTAGTACACTGCAATACGGCTAATGTGCTGAGAACTGAATTGTCTAACAGATTCCTCTTAACAACTGCATGTGATAAAGCACTCTTTAACATGATCTCTATCTCATAAGCAAGGAGACTGAGGCACAGAGCATTTAATTATGATTATTAAGTGGAGAGAAGCTTCAGATCTAACAATCTGACTGTACTCATGGCATCATAGAAAAACACCAGACAAACAAAACCAGAAAAGACAGAAGATAGCTGGCTCTTTGAAGATCATGACCTTGGACTCAAAGCCACTTAGCTACTTGAGGGTTCCTATCAGTACTGGCCTAACCAGATCCCAAGACCTGAGACCATTTTCTTGGCTCATTCGGTGCACAGGAACAGAATGACACAGGTTTTCCCTCCAGAATGCATGACCCTTTTCTGAACTATGAGGAGGGGAAGTCCCACAGGGAATTCTAACTGAGGAACAATGGCACCCTGGTGAAGCACAGTCATACGCTATTCTGCCTGAGACACATCTCATTCTCTGTCTATTTTTATCCTCTCTAAGCAAAGACCTCTGGGGTTTTTTCATCCTCTTGAAAATTATTATACCACTGCCAGCTGCTGGGATTACACAAATAACTTGATAATAGCAAAGCAATATGCTGCCCTGTGTTCAAACACACCACACAACAACAAAGCAGCCTGCAATGCCAGCTCCCATTCACAGCCTGCAAACGAGGGCCACCCACTCTCCCAGCCTCAGGAAGGACAAAGCAGAGGCAGCTTGTTTCCAGGATGAATTTTGACTCTTCAACTGACAAGATGTTCCATGTACAGGAAGAATGTGCAAAGTCCTGCTCTTTAGCAAAATACCTCAGTGTGGTTCACCTATGTACCCTTCCTGTGAGGAAGGTAGTGTCCCTGGCAAGCATCAATCAGGCATACAGGTCTGCAAGTTACAAACAAACTAGCAATTCTGAAGTATCGAATAAAAACTTATACATGAGCTAAGGAGGTAGTTCAATGGGCAAAAGCACCTGCTGTATGAAAGTGATGACCTGAGTTCAGATCCCCAGGCACTACATAAAGCCAGACAGTAGTGCCTGTCTATAATCCCAGCACACCTACAGTGAGATGGGAGGCAGAGATAGGAGAATCCCTGGAAACTCACAGCCAGCTAGCCTGGTATACACAGTAGCAAAGAAGAGACCCTATCTCAAACAAGGTAGGAATGAGAACAAACACTCAAGGGTGTTCTCTGACCTCCACATATACACACACCATGGCACAGAGGTGCCTTGTGGTTGTACACACAAACACACAAATAAGCACAAAGCATTATGTATGTACTTATACATATGTGTACATGTGCATTTTATAAGTATATAGAGCTCCCTTATAAATTACTAGACTTTACAGTCCTTGAGGACAAAGATATTGTTCTCCTTGCAGACCACAAACGCCAATACCAAGCATAGTGGGTGGTCAATAAACACTTGTTGAATAAATAGATATAAAAGAGAACATACCCACCTTTGAATTTTGTACATTTTAATTTATAAAACTCAAAATGAGATGGTTATGAAAATGTGAGTTGCTGATGAAAGGAAGAGGAAATAGAGAAACAACCAGACTTTGAAAGTCTTTGATGTCTCCCACAAAGGTATCATTTCAGCAAGAGGAGACAGTACAGTGCATGGTGGGTATCTGTGAGGCTTGCCTGCCCAGCAGTGGTCGGTGTGCCCTTCTTACAGCAACGGTTCTACAGTCTCCTTGGAGAAAAAACTCACCACATGTGGTCAAGAGCCTAGGATATGAGCATGGAGCATGGAGCATGGAGCTAGGCTAGGCAGAGATCTCTCAGACCACCCACTGTGAATCTTGAGTGGAGCACTTAGCCAGAAAAATCACAGAGGGACTCTGTCCCTTGAAAGTGAATTTTCACTCACATGGGAGACCTCCCCAGAACAGCAAACAGAATTCATGAATACAGAAGTCCTCCCATGGATTTGCTATTTTGTTCTTTTAGCAAACATCCTTTTCCTGACTCCTTCAGGGGAGACCAGTGCAACCCAGAGCAGAGACGGCCAAACCAGAAATAGGGGATCAAGTCATAAACCTCCTCCCTTTAGATGCTCTCTCTTTCTCCATGGTATTAAGAGGCTGAGATTAAATGACCACAAAAGAACCCTGTGTGTTGGACCAACAGAAATTGACCCTTTGGAAGCACAAAGCTCACATTGTCGGGCCGGCAAAGCTTCTAGTGTAAAGCAGTTAATCCCTTGGCTGAAGACTCGGACAAAGAGGATTAACCTCAGATGAGACAGTCATCATCCAAATATAGAATGACCCCAAGCACACATATGAACAATAGGACATGCCCCCACCACTCCCATGGGCTTTTATTCCCTTGCCCTGTTAGTGAGCAGATAGCTTAACCAACACCTGTAGGCTGAGGGCTTGTGTCCAGATCTTCTCCATGTTCCCCCACTACCTTCCTTCTTCTCCATTCCAGGGTCAGTCCTTAGTCCTCCTTGGAAATGTACAGGTTTCTTTAAAATTCTCCAACAAGGGCTGGGGAGATTGACGGCTTCATGGATAAAATGCTTGCTGCTCAAGCCTGAGTCAGAATCCCCAGTCCCCACGTAATAAATCAGAAGCTTTACACCCATTAGGAGCTAGCCAAACTAGCAATGTTTGTCTCCTTTAACCTATGCTGATCTCACTCTCTGACAGAGAATCTGTTTGTATTTTTCAGAAGGCAGTGGGAAAGCTGGGGACAACCCAATTCTACCAACAAGACATGGATGATGGCTGACATCTGGCAGGAAATGAACCACCCCTGGCGTATCATACAGGGCCCAAATGAAACCTATGAGAAAGTGATAAGTTAAACAGGAGACCAATCACCACAACAAGTCAGATAACCCATGAAAGGTCAATGGAGACAGACACCGATGATACCCAACACAACCCAAAGCGGAAGTCCAGAGACACTTAAGATCTCAACAATAAAGCAGACTTAAAACTCACCCACCATGACTCAGGGAACTGAGCAGAAGAGGGGGAAGAAAGAATGGAAGAGCCATGGTGGGGGGAGAATATCCAGAGACATTGCTCCCTCAGCAACAACATACCAAGGGGGAAGAAAAAAAAATGGCTACCTTTGGTGCAGTTCATAACCCCCTAACTTATGGACAGATCTAGTATGTCCATGGGGGAAGGACCCCAGTGGGTAGGGGACAGAGAGGAGGGAAATGGGGCACCATCACAAGATTTGTTCATACAATGTATGTAAATATTCATAATTAATATATTAATTGAAAAAGTCAGAAGCTATGGCAGGCTTTTGTAATCGTAGCACACCTAAGGGTAGATAAGAGGCAGAGACAGGAGAAATTTCCAGAAGCTCACAGACCAGCTAAATCTAGAGAAATCAAAAATGAGCAACCAGAAAAGAGAGACCCAGCCTCCAAGGTTGAGGTCAAGGACTGATGCCTGAAAGTTAGCCTCTGATCTCTACACATGAAATGTATGGAGATACACATGAAACACACACGTTCATACACATACACAATTACACACACTAAAATAATAAGATTCTGTAAACACAGAGCACATACTATGTGCCAGTGACCATGCTAAACACCTGAGCTACAGCAGTAGCTAAGATGGCAGCTTCAACTCTCAGAGAGTTTTCAGCCCAGTAGGAAAGAAAGTACCTGTTGCACAGCACATACCCTGCTCAACATTTGACAAACCCCTCCTTTGATGCTCCTCAAGCAGCCCTCAGGGCAGGTCTTACAATGCCTGTTCACAGAGAAGGAAGTTAAGACAGAAGGCTATGCAGCTGAAAGCCTCTCAGTTTCAACAGGAGATTCTGGAAGGCATTGCCATCATTTTGTAGACATTGGAAACAAGAAGACAAAGAAAGGGGGAATACTGAACTTGGGCCCCTTGGGAGTACATGCGCTCCTGGAATCTTCCTAGGAAGACCCCGGATTTTGAACCTACTTCTCTGCAGTGAGTGCTCTCCTCACAGCAGAAAGACAACCCAGGCCATGTGGTGACACACACATCCCAACGCTCTGGAGGTGGACGCTGAAGGATCAAGATTTCAAGGTCATCCTCATCTACATTGTAGGTTTTAGACCAGCTTGCACTATGACCCTGCTTCATAAAAGGGGATCCTAGATGGGTGTGGTGGTGCAGGCCTTTAATCCCAGCACTCCCTGAGACTACACAGTGAATTCCAGGATTCTCTACCTGAGCCTTAGTCACTCCTCTCCTTCTGCCTGGTAGCAAGTGCTCCCACAAACATTAGTGATATATGGATTCTTGTATGGGGTCACTTTCTTGCCTCATATTCTATTATTAATTAATGAACTCCCTTATAACAGAGCACAGGCACCATAACCCCCTATAGGAACTGACCAACAGTAGAAGCCTGTCCCTCACCCAAATTTTGGTTCAGTTTCCATGGAAAGCTGAAGGCATGGAGCCAGGTGATCTCCCAAGCTAAGAGGAAATGGTCTAGAAAGGTTGTCCTGTGTCTACTGTTTGCACAAAACGTGGAGATCTTAAAATACAGATAGGAACTCAGCAAGTCTGGAGTAGGGCCAGAAAAGATGCATTTCTAACAAGCACCAAAGCAATGTCAATGGGACGCAGCACCACACTTTAAGAGTGAGGCCCTGCGGTCTGTTTGTATGTGCCTGGGGCAGGAAGACAAGCAAACCTCAAAGACCCCTACTTCCAAAGGATGAGAACTTCTAGGGAGAGAGAGAGAAGAGAGATGCTCTTCTGATGACAGAAAAGCTTAAGATGCAAGGATGGGATATAGCAGTAGCTTGGTCAATACTTGCCGAAGGGTGTGAGTTAGGCGTGGATTCCCACTCAGCCTTCAAGTCCCAAGAAAATGAAGTCAGATTGCAGAGGAACGTGTTCATGTACTTGTCCTTGGGGAAGACAGGGAATGGCTCTCAAACTTACAGAAGAAACTTGGTTGTGAGTCATGGAACGCTGAGTTGGGCCCATTAATATCAAGGATACTTTGGGTTAGATCCTCTTTTTGAAGTTCACATGTCTCCAGCTTGAGTTTAGTATTATTGCCCTGAAAATATGCCTGCAGAGAGAGCAGACGGCATGAGTACTGGGAACGAGGTTTGGAGTCTCCAGAGCAGGTTGGAACCAGACGCTCCCTCTGGAAACAGGGTGGAACCTACAGAGTAGGAGAGGCTGGAGTCAGAGGTTCTGAGTTGAGGTCCAGCACCACACCTGTCAAGGCCTAGTGGTCTTGCTTAGCAGGTAACATGGCCAGTACAAAAAACATACTCTAGGGCCAGGCTTCACGTAGCTTCTCAATGAAATCCACTCTGCCTTTTGGGAGATGCTACACTTGGGGCAAGTTATCTCGACGTCCGTTTATTCCACTATAAAATGAAGACAATAATACTGCTTACTTCATGGGTATTGTGAGAATTAAATGAAATCATATATGCAGAGTAATCATTGACATCTGGTCAGAGTACAATACCTTGAGGAAGGGCATTAAATGTATATATGTGACTGTTAATCTTGTTGTCAACCTATAGGATTTGGACTCACCATGGAATGAAACCTCTAGGCAAGTCTGTGAGGGAGTTTCTACATTGGGTTAATTGAAGTGGTTACACCCATCCTAAATGTGAGTGTCCCATTCATAGGAGTGTGTCCTGCAGTGAACAAAAAGAAGACAGGGGGCTTGAGAGATGGCTCAGCTGTTAAGGCACTTGCCTGCAAAGCCTAACAACCTGGGTTGAATTCCCCCAGTACCCACATAGAGCCAGATACCCAAAGTGGTGCATGTGTCTGGAGTTCATTTTCAGTGACTGGAGGCCCTGGTGTGCCCATTCTTTCTTATAAGTAAATAAATCATTAAAGAAAGTAAAGAAAGAAGAGAGGGAGCTGAGCATCAGTGTTCGTCGCTCTCTGCTTCCTGACAGGACTCTGGTGCCAGCTGTTTCACAGTCCTGCCCTCAGAGTCCCACTATGATGGACTTAAACTGTCAGCCAAAATAAACCCTTCTTTCCTTAACTAGCTTTTGCCAGGTATTTTGTCACAGCAGCAAGAAAAGTAATCCAATATATCTGGCCCTAATACTGAGTGCAGAATTAATTTATGCCATAATACTAACCCTCTCCATTGTATCCATTTCTTTATAAAATAAGAATTCAACAGATGGATGGTCAAGGTATGTCATGTGACTCTTGTGATTGATTTAGAATATGAAAGTGCTGAGCACATGCTGGTGGTGAGCCTTATAACCTGAGAGAAACTTTTCCTCAGGCTTCCAGGTGGGCAAGCTCCAAGCAGTCTCTTATCCCTCCAAGGTGGGAAGGACCAGAGCCCTGAGCATGCTCCAGGAAAGCTTGGTGACCACCCAACCTAGAGCAGCAGCTGGGGCAAACTATTGGATATAGGATGTGACATTCACCATTATCTGCCCTTGGTGTGCACTCACTAGGAGGAAGCCTTTGTGCAGATTAACTCATGTCTTCCTTTCCATAATCCTCTAGAGTAGGTGTTCTGTCCTCATTCCTGTTTTCCTGATTGGTAAACTGAAACTCAGGGTTGCTAAATGACTTGCACAGGTCTCATTAGTAAGAAGCAGAGCCCAATGGGGACTGGGACAAACTGGCTCTGAGCATGAAAAAGTTAGAATTAGCTCAAGAAGCCAGGAACAGACAGAAAGTCTGCTTAAGGGCCCCTCCTTGTCTACAGGAAATGGGCTGGAAGAAATAGGACATCAAACCAGGAATGGTACAGATGAAGCTGAGAAATCTTAGAGGACCACCTGGTCTCTGGCTGCATTTTGTAGGGCTGTGCAAGACCCTACACACTGGTCCACTGAGGCCACCAACCTGATATGACAGCCAGAGCTCTTGACAGCACTACCATAAGTCAAAAAAGCATCCAAGCCAGGCATGGTGGCACACAGATGGGTGTGGGGAAGCATGCCTTTAATCCCAGTACTCAGTAGGCAGAGGTAGGAGAATCACTGTGAGTTCAAGGCCAGCCTGGGACTACAGAGTGAATTCCAGGTCAGCCTGGGTTAGAGTGAAACTCTACCTTGGGTGAAAAAAAGGCACCCATCTTCTGTGGAGTGAAAAGAGAACTTGGCTTAGCACCCAACTCTGTTTTCACATTGCTGTGTGAGATACGCTCATCACTCATTATAGGGATATGGGAGCAACTAAGTCCAGGTCAAGGTCAGGAGCTCCTGACATTGCTGTGTCCTCCAAGCCCTAGTCCCTCAGGCCCAGGACTCTGCCTGGAGCAGCCCACTCCATGGTGCCTTTCCCTCTCCCTCAAAGCTGGGCCACATGCCAGCTGAGCTACCCTCCTCAGTGCCATCTGCTGCCCCTCGGATCTAGGGAGAGGCCACAGTCAGATTTTGTGCCTGCCAAGATAGCAGTGGCTGCAGGAAAAACAAGAGCAGCCCTCAATGGGCAGGGTCCCTGGGGGCCAGGCAGGGACCGAGCTGGAGGATGTGAGCATTTGGGGAAAGCTGCTGAGAGGCCTACCCAGTGAGTGTCTAAGCTTAACAATAAAGAGGACCCAGGCCCCAGATTCCTTTCCTCTCATGGGAGACCACAGGAACTCATTTTGCTGCAGCCCCACACTGGGCTCTGTTCCTTTATGGGTAACTTACTATATAAGGTCTGAGATATATGATATTCTTTTCCAAACAAAAATCCTCCAGACCTAATAAGGAGTATAGATTTCTTATTTTCTAATCTCCCTTCAGCTTTAAACACTAAGGTCTACAGTTCAGCTAAGGCCTTTCGTGGCCTTGGACTTAACTCTGAACCTACAAAGGAATGTTGCCATAAACTGCCACATTTTTTCATTAAAACAAATCTGGCCCACCTTCAAGGAATGCTGGGTACCTGCATTAACCAGAGGCATGTTCTGCTCCCCCCTCCTCCTCAGCAGGTTCATTTGCAGCTCGAGGAAAGATCATGAACACAGAATTACAAGTCACACTCCTCCGTGCCTACAGGAGTTATGGAGGCACAGAGTTCCAGCCACACACACCACAGGAAGTACTTAGTGGCTCCAGCCTGAACAGTTCACTTCCACAACCAGCCACCTATGATTCAAAAAGGCCTAAACTCAGGAGATAACTGAACCCTTCTCAAAGGTTCTACAGCTCTGTGAGTCACAGAGACCCAAAGATTGGACTCCAACTGATGTCCAGTCTACAAAAGGGAAGTCAGAACAGAAGCAAATCACCAGTGCCTCCATGGAAGCCACATGGTCAGCACAGGCTGTACTAATCACAGCAGGTGGAACAAATGCCAAATAGCTCCTTCTAGGTCCCTAAAACTCTCTCCTAAAGAGCTGTAACTGACTATATATATATATATATATATATATATATATATATATATATATATATATATATATATATATATATATATATATATTTGGTCTTAAACACCCAGCAGTAAAGTTTAAGAGGGGTAATTGAATAGAGCAGTGTGGCTTTAGATGTGCTCACAGCTACTCAGAGCAGCACCTCTGGTATTATTCTCAAGGTGAAATGCCATGTACGTATTCTTGATAATTCTGCTCATGTTTCATCTGCTTCACAAGATCTACAAGAGCAGACACCACTGTGCCATTTGATGAACAGCTTTAGAAATGGACTTCTGGAGAATTATGCCTATTAATCCTGATAATAGTAATTCAGTTGATTTTTGGACCTTGTGTGCTCAGCCGCTGTTTTGATTTTATCTGCTCTCATTTACAGTCATCCCAAATTCAGATGGTCCTATCACAATCTAACTTGATTTACCCGGGTCCCCTTGGTCACCCTCCAAGGCCTGAAAGTCTACAATAATGGGAACCCTAAGGAGTCCCAATTTACTCAGCGCCCCCGTTTCCCTCACTTCTCTTGCTATTATTCTTTCTCCCCAACATCTTTATCCAGGACTCCCTTCCTGCACTGTGCCCATGCATTTGCAGGGTCCTGTGGATAAAGCTAAAGGAGTTCCCTGCCAAATCTGTTTTTAAACTCAACCAAAGTTCTTCCCTAGAAAGAAGTTCCCCTAGCCTGGAGGATACAATTCCTGGAAGGAGTGAATCTGATCTACTTAGAAACCTGGCCTGGTCAGTTCTTCCCTCATCCAGAAACTAGAAAAGACCCCAGCCTGGAGCTCTAAGCTGGGCTTTCTATTTCTGGAAACCCTCCTTCTGTACGGGAATTTTGCCTTTCATCCTCTTAAATTCTACCCATAATCCAATAAAATCTCTTAAACTTTGGAAAAAGGTAGAGTGGTTTGGCAAAATCCCCTTCTCTTGCATCTATGTAGAGCTGGTGGAAGGAAATAGGGCTGTTCAATGGTGCCCACATCTGCGAAAGCTTTGCTCTGGGCTTCAAGTTTCCCATACGTAAAATGGATGCAGGGGAAAAAATGAGGCTTCCTAAAAGACTTTAAGTTCTGATGTGCCAAGGAATCACTAGTTGAGTATAATTTTTAAAATTGTTTTATTTGGGAAAGAAAATTAATGCATAGTGATATATACCTGCAATTCTAACACTAGGGAGGCTGAGGTAGGTAGATCACAAGGTCAAGGCCAGTCTAGGTTACATAGTGAGGCCCTGTTGAAGAAAAAGGAAGAGGAGGGGAGAGAGAGGAAGAGAGGAAGGAAGGAAGAAGGGAGGGAGGGAAAAAAGAAAGAAAGGAAAAGAGGGGGAAGAAGGAAAGAAGGAAGCAAGGAAAGAATGAAGGAAGGAAAGAAGGAAGGAGGGAGGGAGGAAGAAAAGAGAAAGAAAGGAAGGAAGAAACGGAGGGAGGGAAGGAAGGAAAGAAGGAAGAAAGGAAAAAAGGAAGGAAAGAAGGAAGGAAGGAAGGAAGGAAGGAAGGAAGGAAGGAAGGAATTGCTCCCCTCTCCCTGCCACACAGATCTGAAGACTGACAGGCCCAGCAGGTAGGTATAGCAGAAACTTCTATAGCAAGCAGGAAGGCTCCACGTGGCCACAGGCTGTGTTCAGAGCTAAGAGCATCCGTGCCACGCCTCTCTGTTGGTAGGTGCTATGATCTGAATGTGGCTCAACCCTCCAAGGCTTATATGAAAACTTAACTACCTAATGTAACAGCATTGAAGTCGTGGGGCCTTTAAGAGGCATTAAAGCTAAGCAGTCACCCTCCTGGATGAATTGTTCTTCCTGAAAAACTGGATTCGTTTTCCTGAGACTGGATGATGGCTCACAGGACTAGAATAGTCACCTTGGGAGCAATTGTGATAAAGTGAGTTTAGCTTCCCAGCACTCTCTCTAGGGCAAGAGACACTGCTAGGTGCCCGGTAATCAGTGGTCAAGTCATCAAAGAAGCTGGAGCTCAGAGGACCAATCGAGTCTTTGATCCTTGATCCAGAAAACAACAGAAGGAAGAGTTGGGGGAAGGCAACCATGAGTACCCAGGAGATATTGCTACTGACAGACACTCTCATTTCTTGTCCAGGTTAGTGGGAAACAGCCATGAAGATCCTTGACCGCCAGAACAAACCCAACAGCCTTACCCATGTATCTAGTCAACATGCATAATGTGTGTCTGGGGTACAGAGAAGTCATCTCTTAGCAGGAGATTAGGGGGCAGATTTTGTGGGAGTAATCCCCAATGAAACCTAATGGGAAAAGCTGCTTCTACATATTTTAAGTAACTAAGTAATTTTCATCATGAAAATCCAACAAGCTATGACACATGGCAGAACTGCTTGTAACAGAAAGTAGAAGTCTGGATTCCTCAGAGTCATGCTGAAAAATGTCTGGCCAATAAAAGGGTCATCATTAGTCACTTGTCCCGTTGGAGTATCATGGCCTCACACAAATACTGTAAAGAACACAGCTTGGCATCACGGGCAGGTGCACATAGGATCTCATTGGTGCTCTGACTGGTGTCTAAGTTACTTTTCTCATTGCTGTGGCTGACAAGACTGAGCTTAAGGAAGGAAGGGTTTACTTTGGATTATAAATGACTATGGTGAGGAAAGGATAGCAGCAGGAGTGGAAGGCAGTTTGTCACATTTCATCCATATTCAGGAAGCAGAGAGAAATGAGTGCTTCTGCTTCACCTTTGGTATTCAGCCTGGGGACCCCCACCCATGTTAGGGTGGGTTTGCCCACCTCAATCTAGAGAAATTCCCTCCCAAGCATGCCCAGAGTTTTGATTCTAAATCCAATCAAGTTGACAATGGAGGTTAACCATCACAACTAGTGTGGTGATCCTTTGATTAATATTGGGCCATCTTATGTCTAAATCCAGAAATGAGAAAGTGTGACAGTTTGGGTGTAAAATGTCCCCTGTTGCCTCATGTGTTTGTGGTGAAGCTTCATACTTAATTCTCAGCTGGTAGAGCCTTTGGGTGGTAGCACCTTGCTGGGGGTGGGCCTTGGAGTACTAGATCCTAACCCTGTTTGCCACATTCAGCTCACTCTCTCAACTTCCTCCCCGCTGATGAAAAGATGTGATGCCCAACTGCCTACTCCTGCCGTGCTTTCCTGGCCATGATGAAGCTTCCCCTCAAAGTCATAAACTGGAGCCAGGCGTGGTGGCACAAGCCTTTAGCCCCACACTCAGGAGGCAGAGATAGAAAGACTGCCGTGAGTTCAAGACCACCCTGAGACTACATAGTGAATTTCAGGTCATAGTGAATTCTGGGCTAGAGCAAGACCCTACCTCAAAAAAAAAAAACACTCATAAACTGGAAAAATAAACCCTTTTCTTCCATAATCTGCTTCTGATCAGGTGTTTTGTCCCAGCAACAAGAAGGTAACTGATACAAAAGGGAGTTGCAGAGACCTGGGGTATTATTCCAGTCATCATGATCTTTTACCTTCATGATTTTTCTGACCAAAAAAATTATAGCTGAAAAGAAACAACTTACTCTGCCTCTTAAAGTTCCAGTCACATGAGAAAGTCCTATCCCAGCATGGACAAGGACTTCCCGTGGCCGCATGGACAGAGTTTCCCCCTACTTAGTTAGCTTTCCACCCTGTATATGCTTACAGACATGTCCAGCCTGTAGCCCACAGCCACATGCAGCTAGGAATCAAGTACTGCCCAAAACAGCATTGTAAACTAGATTAAAACATCCTGAGACTTTTTTGTGAATTTTTTTTTTGGTAACTTGATTGTATGGTTCTCAAGTATGAATTTTGTAGATGATAACAATGCTTCATAATGTCAAAGGATGAACATACCTGCCATTCCCTGGTGAAACCATGTGCAGCCAGGTGGAATAGCATACAGGCACAGTGGGTACAGAAGGGAGTGGTCCTCCCAGCCCCTCTTTCTATGAGAGAAAACTCACAGGCTAACTTGTAGAGGATCTCTCCAGGTGACCATGGCTGATATCCAGAGGACAGCATTCCACTACACAGTACTGACACACCCAAGCCAAGTCTGATCTTCAATCACTTTTTCCCACAACCAAGTCTCTATAAAAATATCTCTCTCTCCCTCCTCCTCCTCAAAACCATTTTCCATTGCAACATCTGCCTTTTCTTTGTTTTTGTTTTAAATTTTTTTTTAATTTTGTTGTTTTGAAATAGGGTCTCACTCTAGCCCAGGCTGACCTGGAATTCATTCTATAGTCCTAAGGTGGCCTTGAACTCATGGTGCTCCTCCTACCTCTCTGCCTCCCAAGTGCTGGGACTAAAGGAGTGTGCCACCACACCTTGCTGCCTTTTCTTTATCTAGTTTTCCTACCCCAAATTCAGCAAACAAAACTCACACCCCAAATTGATCATATCATAGAGCATAAATGAACAGCACCCACAGTCAGAGACTGAAGTCATGCCAACCTTCTCATTTTCCAATAAGGCTGCTGCCTATTTCTCTCCTCTTATAAACAGAAACACATTATGAATGATTGTGTGGAAGTGGGATTTTCCAGCAAGCTGGTAACACTCTTTCACTAAGCATAAATTGATTTAAATAAATTTCTCCCCTTTACGGGGTTCTTCTTTGCTTCTGCTTCCTTTTAAATTAAAAGCAGAATAATAATAACTCAAGAACATCACACCTCCAAATCTCATCCACTTCCCTCTGGAGCTTCCTTTTTCCTTTTTTTTGACAGGATGGGCTATGGTTTTGGTTTCTGTGTGTTATTCTTTCTTGCCTGTCACCAGGCATTGCTTTCTATAAGGTGTAAGCAACTGGAGCCTTCACATTTAAAATCTGTGTTTATTCCATAATGAGTCTCTTAAGAGACCTTGAGAAAAAGGGGAATATCTTCAGGGAATTACACATCAAGGTCCACACAGGAAACATTTACAGTCACCTTTAGTAATTGAGTGACTCCATTCACTCACTCTATAAAGATTCAATGAGTGTATAATATGTGTCAGGCAACATTCTGGCCACTGGTGACATAGTAGGCACTTGGCTCACTGAAGGGACAAAGACCGTGCTAATGTTATTCAAACCTATGTCTCACTCCTGGGCTTCTTCCCTGAACTGTAGACCTGTGAATACATCTATGAGCTTGACATCTCTCATTGGCTATCCAAATGAACCACACCATAGTCCTTCCTCCACCTCAGTAAGGGTGACTCCATCCAACTGCTCAGCTTCAAACACATGGAGTCAGCCATGGCTCCTTTTCTTTCCATGCCCTAAGTGTAAGTCACTATAAACACATGGAGTCATTGAGATGGTGTCTTCTCATGTCCTAAGTATAACTCTGCAAACACATGTAGTCATCCTTGGCTCCTTTCTTAAGTGTAACGCATTACAAACCCTGTCTGCTCTACCATAAAACAGATTCATAACTTGGTCACTTGTCACTATCTCAGCCATCCGCCCAAACCACTGTCGTCTCTTACCTGGATCTTCACAGAAGCACCCTGACGATAAGTGAAGTCTCAGCTCTAAAGCTCAAGGGATCACTTGATCAGATAAAGGCACCTTGTGCTCAAATCATTCCATATCTTTTCATCTCACATAAAGAAAAAATCAAATTCCACTCAAGGTTCTGCAAGGCCCTGTATTATGTAGCTCCCTGCTATTCTTCTGGTCTGATCTTCTACCGTGTTCATTCTCTTTTATCTCCTTCTACATAGGTCTACTTGCTCTTCCTGGAGCACACCAGTGCTCTGTCATTTCAAGGCCTTTGCATTTGTTTGCTCAACCTTGAGAGGCTTTTCCCTAGATTTCCTCCATGTCTACCCAGCCTTATTCCCACTCCTAACCTGCTGTAAAGCATCTCCCTCCTTCTCCCCCCAATAACCTAATAGATTACACATTTACTTATTTACTTACATATTACTTGCATCCCCAACAAGAACAAATGCTTCATGAGATGAATCTCACTTTATTTTTCTTTTAACTGCTGCATGCCCTGCCTATGACATACCTGGCACATAATAAATATTTGATGAATGGATGGCTGTCTAAAAATACATGGAAACTGGGGCTGAAGAGATGGCTCAGAAGTTAAAGATGCTTGATCTACAAGCTTACCAACCCAAGTTCAACTTCTGGGACTCACATAAACCTAGATGCAAATTGGTATATGTGTGTGTAACACCAAGTCACCTAGGGTAATGGGAAACAGAGCCAGGAGAATCTCTATCCTTGAAAGCAAGGTAGTCTGGCCTTCCCAGCAGTGACATAAAAAAGACTACCTCAAAGAAGGTGGAAGGAGAGGACTGACACCCCAAGTTGACCGCTGAGCACCTCCACACATGTGCTGTGGCATGGCATGCAACACCTACACACGCATGCACACACACGCACACACACATGCACAAATAATAATACATAAAAGATACGTTAAACAGAAAAAAATAAAACCCCAAGGACAAGTCACAGGTATTATCCATTCAAGCAGAGTCCCAGGAAAAATGGAAATTTAGCTATAGAAACTTTAAATATTAAGATCTAAAAAAAAAAGATTCAATACCTGCACAACATTGGGCCCATTAACATGTAATGGATGATAAAGGAGGTCCAAGAACTGTCATCAAAATAAAAAAGGAAGCCAGACGTGGTGGCACACGCCTTTAATCCCAGCACTTGGGAGGCAGAAGTAGGATTGCCATGAGTTCAAAGCCACCCTGAGACTACATAGTGAATTCCAGGTCAGCCTGGACTAGAGCGAGACCCTACCTCAAAAAAACAAAAAAGAAAAAGAAAAAAAAATAAAAGGAATGAGTTAGAAAGAAGGGGTCCAATGGAAGGGGATGGGAATCAATTTGATGGTAGAGAAATAGAGGAAACAAGGTTTTTAGACAAAACACAGTAATGGGAAGGGGTTATGATTAAATACCTTGTTTATATGTATGAAAATTGTCAATTAAAATTTTATGCATAAAAATAAATGACTAAGTAAATATTTAGATCCTTACAGTAGATGCAATACTGCTCCGAATGCTTTCCCTCCCTATGTCCTGCTCTTTGAAATGTGACTAGGTAGCTCCTTCCAACAAGAAGTGAAGTCTTTCTATAATGGGAACTTTGGGTTCCTTGCCAATACATCAACAAATTTAGAGTACCCAGATTCTTGTCATATAAATTTAAAGAATTAAATTACAGACCACCAGAGAGTAAGGTTTAGAAAGGCTTTATTAGATTAAGTAGGGAAATATAGGAGGTTCCCATCATGAGGGAAAAAATATCTATGTGAAAGAAGGGGATCACCCTAGTCTCAGCCCAATTGGAGAGCAATTTGCCTCCTCCAGGTGAGTATATCCTCTGGCTCAGGTGAGCTAGAGAGACAGTGATTGGTCTGGGCTCTGACCAATCCCAGTCCCAGGATTAGGTTTGAGTTCTAGTAAAGGAGACCTCCCAATCTAGGGAGAGGCTCAAGTTTATTTTTTGTTCACGTCCAAGGGCACTCCTGCTCTTTATTTTCAAGGGTCCCAGTCACCCTAAATTGTCACATTTCTTTATTCCTTCACACTCAATTACCTTGTGTTTTACTTATATTGATAAACAAGGGTGATGTCATCATAGCTCAGATGCATGCATGCTTCCATTGTCTCTTAGTCTCTGCCATTGCCATCTGAACATCCCCAGCTAGCTTGCAGAAGGATCAGAGTCAAGTCCTCAAGTTTAGGTCATCCCTAAGCAGCCAGTCCTCAGATTCTCCATCAGCAGACCCAAGTCACATGAGAAGGCATAGCAGAGATCATCCAAGCACAAGTCAGATCTGTAAATCTCTCAGCCACTCCATGCACACAGGAGAGAATGATAAATGTTGGTCATTTGACATCACTGAGTATGAAGGTGGCTTATTCTGTAGTTCCATTGATAAGATCATCTCTACTGTGTGTGATGAGTCCCTTGGATAGACATCTAAGTGGATGTGCTCCTGTAGAGTAGATGTCATGATGGAGGTTTGTAGAACTTGTACACACTATCTCTGGAGCACAATGTCTCAGCCACTGCAGACCAGTGGGCTGACATGTAGGTGAAAACAGTCACTGCAATCTAGCCCAGAGAGATAGATCAGGTTTCTGAGAGAGCAAGACTAAAAGCCAGACAATGGATGAAAGAAATGCATAGAATTTAATGTTCCTTTCTAAGGTGACTTGGGTGATGGCCAGCCAGACACCCTAAGCTTGACCTGGCCTCCCCACAACCTAACTCGGAGATGCTTTGACAATATTCTCAGTCAGCAAGCCTTATTTCTGAACACGAAAGTCCCTGCAGTAGCCTGACTGCACAGAGGAGAACTGATGGAGCCCTCAGATCCCCAAGAGCTGTGTTCTTGAAGAGGAGTGCAGTCTTGGACAGGTGGGGCAGCAAGCTGTGATCTTTATATTCAACCTTTAGATGGAAACCCCAGAGAAATTTATCACACAGCCTTATGCAAATGTACTTCATGGTACACAGAAGGTCAGTATATTTCCAGATGATCCTAACACCCTTTCCATAACCATGGAAACTCTTCTCAAAGAAAAAAGAATAACAGTTAGTAAGGACCACACCTGATGGACGACTGGCTACAGAGGACCCTTTCTTTCAAGGGAAAGGAGCAGAAGTGTAAACACTGTCCTCTGTCTGGATAAAAGAAACCTGAACCATCCATCATACTATCTCCCCAGTTTCTGCTGCTCTGCAAAGATATATGCCTCCTGCTTGCAGCTTTGGTTTAAGCTTTCATTGATCCAGGTATCTGTATTCACCAAATAACAATCTTCTAAACATGCAGGTTGGGATCTCAGCCAATTCCTTAAACAAAAAGGCAGCACATATATGTTACTGATAAATCTACAAACATGGACCATAAGATGCACAACTTTGGTGAGTTTGCCATGTTATCTTCTGACCTCAACTTCTACCACTACCCCCCTCACTCATACAACTCAGCCTCAAGGGTCTCCTTCAGTTTCTCTTATGGACGTACCTCTCCTTCCTCAGGCTTGCCGCAAGTACTATCACGCTCCCGAAACTGCCTGGACTACCTTGTATATTACTTATGTAATATCTGAGGGAAGTCCCTCACTTTCCCTATCAGCAAAGCCCTTCTGACCAAGCTACAAAAAGGTAAAACATAAATCACAGGAAGTCAATTCCATACCTCATTGCTCTTTTGTTTTCTCCATTACAATCTCTTCTTAGTTAATATGCTATGTAGTTATTCATTTGTTCATCTCTCTCTCTCTCTCTCTCTCTCTCTCTCTCTCACACACACACACACACACACACACACACACTTTGCTCAATTCTGTACTCCTCAAATATAGAGAGCAGTGCCTGTTGACACACAGTAGGAACTCTGTGCTGGATGATCTATACATGACGACTGTTTAACAATGAACAGAGAGATATTCGTGTGTTACATAATTATCATAACAGCCCTATTGTTGGCTCCATTTTACAGATCAGAAAGCCAAAGCTTAAAGAGAAGCTAAGTAACTTGCCCAAGAGCCAGAGCAGCAATATTTGAGCATCTGGGCCCCACTCACTGCAGTGTCTCAGGCCACTTTTCAAACACCCTTAACAGTGTTTTAGGTTACAAAGTGCATGTAAGACATACCTCTGGCCACAGGAATAACCTGAGAGTGCTTCACTCTCTCCTTTCCTGCTACCCACCACAGCTTTTGTCCCCACCACAGCTTTTGTCCCGGAAGACTCAACCTGGATCTCCATCTCCCAGAGCTTTGGCATTCCTTTATTCCACCATTTGAGAATAAATTGGGTCAGGGTTATCCTGAACTGGACTGGGACACAGACAGGTTGGGAAGGGAAATTGATCTTCTTAGAATGTTTCAAAATCCCTGTCTTTGCAAAATGCTATTTCAAACTTTCACAGTGCTGGAATTTAGGAAAACCACTTATTTAAAGAATGAAAATAAAATTCTGACCTGCCATGGGCATGCCCCTCCCTGGGTGTCTTCAGGAGTGTGGTCACCTTCCCAGTGGAATGATGGTGACGGATGGGAGAGGAATGCCAGTAACTCACAGACCAAAGGACCAATAACCAGACTCAGTCCCTGCTAAGATTCTCCAGAGCTTCTTTTAAGACATTTCTCTCTCCTTTCTGCAGCCACTCACTCTAATTTCACACCACCACCCGGAACAGGCCACACCTCATCACTACTACAGGTGTTTCTCCCCCACCAGATGTGAGCTTATGCGATGCCACAGGACTTCACTTCCACCACCTCTGAGCCTCTAAGAATGCATTCCACCCCTGACACTGAGGAGGTGCTCCCCGAGTATTTGCTGACTCAGGAAAGATGCAGAAGGAGCCTTACCGCAAGGATTGCATCCTCCAGCAAGTAGGGCAAGTCACCTCCTCTGGAAAGGGCAGGAAACAGAAGCCTAGAGAACCGCAGCTGAGCTGACTGCAATGCCCAGTTCTCCGAGCACACACCTCTCATCCCTCCCCTGCCACTCCTTAAGACCCAGAACCACCCACGTTCACCTTCTCCGTAGGCATCGCCCAGCGCTCCACCCCACCTCGACCGAATGCTCTCATCAGAACCCAGAACACCGACGTTGGGTTACCTTTAAATGGAGCTGGTTTGCACCTGCAGTTTCTGGGGGAAAACAAATAGTATTTGAGCAGCCTTCTGCAGCACCCGGGACAGCAGCGAGATCTACCGCCCGGCTGCAGAAGCGGCGGCGGCGCCTCGCTCCTCCCCGGCTGAACGCATCTGCTCCCCCATCCCTGCAAAACAAATCGTGTGCTCGTCCTTGCGCTCAAACCTGTCCAGGGACAAATCCTCCCAGTCCTCAAGAAGCGGCTCCCACGCCCTCCACAGACAGAAACACACTCGCAAACCCCAACCCAGAACCTGTTCTTTACTCACACACCACCACCAACACCGCCAACAAATCCATCTAGGAGGAGTGATGGCCGGCCGGGAATCTCCTGAAACGGAGCTGTCATGTCAGTAGCGTAAGTTGCAAAACTATTCCCGGAGCTAACAGTTCATCACAAGGTCTAACCTGCAGCCCCAGGGGAGGCCACGTTCACCGGAGTGCTGGCTTGTCCTCCGGGCAGCTCTGGGTGGTCCCCGCAGGCCCCGAGGATCTGCAGCGAGGACCCCCGACCCTCCCGGAGCGGGGACGCCGCGGGGTGCTCGGCTGAGCGCCTGGGGGCGGTGCGCGGGAGCCACACCTGCATCGCCGCGTCCCCACCCCGCGCAGCACCCGGACCTTGGGCTCCTCTGTCCCCCTTTTTCTGCATCTGACCTCAGCCCCAGCCTAAGTCCCCTACCGATTCCCGGGAGGAGTTTAGGACCGGTCCTAGGAGAGAGGAGCCAGCACCCTGCAGCTCCGGGTTCTCCTGGATTTGCGATCTGACAGATCCGAAAACTTCTGATTCCACTAGGTCTGGTCCCAACCGGTTACAGTCATCTCTCTGTCTCCACCTAGGGAGAAGGGGTGCGGTCGGTCCCAAATCCACTCCCAGGCTCCAAATGAGATTCTGTTAGTGGACGTGGCTCAAGATCCTGGGCAGGGGAATTCTCATGATGGCATCCCCAAAGTACCTTAAATAATGGATGTAGTGAAATCGCTCAGGCCTTCTTAACTCTTCCAGAACCGAAAAATAACTTACTTGACCAGGAGGTGGAAAGCTGAGAGCCACTCCAGCACTCCAGCAGTTTCCCTCCTTCCAGTGCACCAACGAGAGAGAGAGAGAGAGAGAGAGAGAGAGAGAGAGAGAGAGAGAGAGAGAGAGAGAGAGACTCAGCCAATTAAACTGCCACAACCCAGCCTGACTGGAAAGAATTTTTTTTCTGGAGCTTAGGACCCTTCTAGAAGGAAGTAAAGACCAACCAAGTCACACAGGAAATACAGAGCTGAAAATGAGTAACACAGCAGGTCCTTCCTTAATCGTGCCAAGATGGAGGAAAGTGTCTTCCCTACCCAGCATTTCTGCACCCCAAGGTCTTCACTTCTACCTCCTCCCTCTGCCTCTTTCTTCGCTGGCCCGGCCCTTACCCTGAACCATCTACCTGCAAGGACTTTGTTACTCTGCCTCCTAGAGTCATTTCCTAAAATCTGACTCTAATCTTGACTCCCTCTCACCTAAAACCAGGCTTTGCCTTCCCTGTGTCCTTAGAAACACTCAAATTTAAACACATCCCGATTAGTGATTAAAGAGCAGCTTTGAGCTGAAGACCCCACACACACACACACACAGCCCCACCTCTCCACACTGATCTTTCCCTCTGTATGCCAGCCATACTCACTACTTTTTTTTCCCCCTGAGATAAGATTGCTTATAGTTCAGGCTAGCTTTGAACTTATTTGTGTGTGCACACACGTATGTGTGGGAGAGAGAGGGAGAGAGAGAGAGAGAGAGAGAGAGAGAGAGAGAACATGTGGAGGCCAGAAGACAACCTTAGACACCTTTGTTATTTTCCTTGAGACAGGGTCTCACATTGGCCTGGAACTCACCTAATTAGGTCAGGCAGGCTTCCATGTTGGGGATCAATCCCTCTGGTCCTTATGCTTGCACATGAAACACTTAACCAATGAAGCTATCCCCTCAGCTTCAGCCTTTGAATTTCTAATCCTCCTGCCTCATCTCCCCAGTGCTGGGATTTCAGCCCCAGGCCACCCACACCCTGTTTTATGCAGTGCTGAGGTTCAAACCCAGAGCTCTATGTGTGCTAGGCTAGCACTCTATTGCCTGAGCTACCCCTCAGCTCAGCTCCATAGTAGATTTTTAACTCTTTGAACATGCCTCATTCGCTCACTCCTGTCTTTATAGCTACTCTTCCCCCTGCCTGGAATGTTCTTTTCCTCCCAATGGTTTCATACAAAACCCCAAAGCTTTACAGTTCTTAGCTGAGCCACCTCTGCCTCAAGGAGGTCTTTTCTTATCATAGAAAAACCTGACTTCTACCTGCCCACGTGTCCACAGCCACCACTATTTCCTCAGCACAGCATAGTGCATGTTAGTAAGTTGGTCGTCTCCTGTCTGTCTTCCTCACTAGAACATATGTTTAGAAAGGTATGTCTCTGCTGCTGACTGTGTATAGACAAGGCACACAGCACCCAATGTGCTCATGGCCCATCTAGATTGACATTACAAAGAGTCCTGGCATCCTGAGGCTTCTTTCTGCCCTTCCCAGGCAATATTACTCATTCCCAAGGTATCCACACTATTCTGACCTCTTTCAGCACCCATGCTTATGGCCTATTCTTGAACTATATATAAACAGACTCATACTGTGTTGGCTCTTTTTTTTCTTTTTTTAAATATTTTATTTATTCATTTTCAAGCAGAGAGAGAGAGAGAGAGAGAGAGAGAGAGAGAATGCACCAGGGCCACCACCTTGTGGGTCTGGCTCATGTGAGTCCTGGGGAATTGAACCCGGGGCCTTAGGCACTGGAGGCAAGTGCCTTAACCGCTGAGCCATCTCTCCAGCCCACGTGTTGGCTCTTTTGTGCATGGCTTCTTTTATTCCAAATAATGTCTGTGAGAGTCATTCATAGCATTACATAGGTCACTTGTTTTATCATTGCATACCATTGTCTGAATATAACACAATTGATTTATCGTACCACATATTTATATTTTTTGTTTGTTTTACTTTTTTATTAATATTTAGGCTAGCATATGTTTGACTATAGTATTTTATCTACATTGTCCCCTATAGCTATATTCTTTCTTCTGCTTTATTGAATACATTGAAGATGCTTTCCACTGTTTTTAAAATTTGATTCATCCAACTTTATATCTATACATATATATGTATAGATATATATCACTCTCTCCATATATATATATGTGTGTGTCTGTGTGTGTGTGTGTTTGTGTGTGTGTGTCTCAATGTACTTGCTGAAAGCCTTATAAAAAGACTGTGGCTGAGAAGGTCATAGGCTCTGGGTTGAGGGGGAGGGGAAGAGTTACTACTGTTGTTTGGCTTAATGGATATGTTGTGCCAATCAGATTGCTCTCTAAATATTTATATTTATGACGTACATTAGCATTGCTCTCACCTTTGGTCAGAGATGTCTTGTGCAGATGACATTGACAACTGAGGAGACTCAAAACTCAACAGAGTATTGAGAATAAGTGGGTATTGAGTGCTCAGCACTAAATGCGATGTCGCTGTCATGCCCTCCAAGGCTCAGGTAACATTGCAGAAGAGGGCGTAGAATGAACTTAAAAGCCAGAGGATGAGGACAAGTGCCTTGGAATGCTGCCTCACAGACACGAGGTGGTGGTTGCATTCATGACCTCACAGCAATGGCCCATCAACATTTAGTTCTTGTGGAGGAAGACAAGAAAAAGACATCAAAATAGAATGAGAAGAACTACTTTTAAAAAAAGAAGGGGTTCAGTGGATAGGGAATGGGGGAACAAAGGGGTAATGCTAGGGATTGTGGTCCAAATATGTAATTTATAAAAATTGTCCATAAAATTGTTATTGTTGTTTTTTTAATTGGAGAATTCCAGTTATATGCCTGGAGCTCGGGAAGAGCTTTGTAGATCTTTGACTTTCCTATGGTCTATGCTGTGGCGAGCCTGCGCTGGACAAGTATCTGATGTCCACTAGACCTGCTTTTCCTTCTTTGCATGCTAGGGCCTCTGCTGGCCACACTTTGCTTTGCATTGTCTTTGCAGGGCAGATTCTTTCACCAGCCTCACACTTCCCAAATGGTAGCCCCTGGGGTAGCTAATGTTTAAGCTAGGGGTTGTTTTCCAAATGTAATGGGACTGTGAAAAGCAATCCTAGCGCTAAGACTGGTATAGGCAGTGGATCTGTTGTCATGCTTTCAAGACCCCTCTGAGTATCAATCGCCCTGCTGGAAGGATACAGATGTGTGTATCATGGGCCCCCTGAAACTTCAGGGTTCTTGGTCTCTACAACCATGAAAAGCAAATAGCTGGCTCCAGAGTTTGATCCCTATACTGGCCTCAGTCTCAAAAATGTCAAACTCCAGAACTGTCCTATTGATGGGATCTGTTCCTGTATGCTGAAGGTGGGGTTATCTCTTCCTATGTATATGTATTCTAAAGTGTCTTTAATACTCTGTCTATAGCAAGCTTGGCCCAGGATAAGAACAGCCTCATCCAATCTCCATAAGAAGCGAGTAAGCTCAGTTCGGCTCTCTGAAAAGCTCTTCCTTCTTGCTAATTAGTTTGCCTAGTCCTTTGTACTTCCAATATGTTTTAGACATCATTAATATAATTTATCCATGTGTAATTGCTCCACAAGGGGAATGGTTTACTATTCTATTAAATATTGCTAAGAATCAATTTTGCCAACTTTTTAATCCTTACAACATTTGTATGAGATATGTAGCATTTTCCAAGTTACATACATAACCTGCAAAGATCACATATTAATAAGTAGCGAAAACTGAAGAGAAACTTCTGCTGTCTCATCTTAAAAGCAGCAGTACAGCTAGGTGTGGTGGCACACACCTTTTATCCCAGCACTCAGGAGGCTGAGGCAGGATGATCCTTGTGAATTCAAGGTCAGCCTGAGCTTGAGTGAGATCCAGCTTCAAAAACTAATACATACATACATACATACATACATACATACATACATACATACATACATGACCAGCAGTAGTAAGAACCATCATGATGGGCCATGTGCAATGTGAGATGAGAATTAGAATGAGAGACTTCTCTAGCTCTTCCGGGACATTTCCTTTGGCCAGCTGTCATCTGTTTCACTTTATAGAGATACAGGTTACAGAATAGATTCTATGTACAAAAAAAAAAGCCATCATTATAGCAGAGTTCTCTAGAGGAACAGAACAGATAATGAATTTGTATTATAAAGGGGATTTATTAGATTCACTTACACAGTACAGGTTGGGCAGTCCAACAAGAGATATCTGCAGGCAGCAGAGTCCAAGAACCCAGTGGTTCCTCAGTCCATAACACTGGATGCTTCAGCAAGCCCAATCTGGCACTGAAAGCCCAGAGGATTCTTAGAGAGCTGTTGTCTTCCCTTGCTGCCCAAGTCCACTTGGAAAGCTGATGAAGTCTAAGGTTAGCAGCAACAGGGTATCTGCATGACCCAGCAAGTAGCAAGAACAACCACGCAAAGGCCCTGTGTTCTCTTGGATCTTCTTTGTATGTAGACCACCCTGGGAAGGTTTATCCACTATGAAGGCCTTATTCCCTCCATCAGTCCTGCAGGGAAACAGCATCACAGATCTTCCTAAGAGGCATATCTGTTACTTGATTCCTGATCTGATCAAATTGACGACATTATTTAACCACCACATAAGGTATTTAATGTTGACTACATTCTTTAATTAATGGGAAAAGAAATAGTGTTCCAATTTCTTTTTTTCTTCCTATATTTTTGTCTTTCTTTTCTTGTGCCTTTATTCATCTGTGTGTGGTGTATACACATTTGTGTTCACATGAGAACACTCTTAGCACATGTGTGCAGAGGCCAGAGGACAATGTCAGGTGTCACCCTCGATTACTCTTCTGTTTACTGCCTTGAGGCAAAGTCTCTGACTTGGGGCTTACTGTTTTTCAGTTAGACTGGCTGAAACAGCAAGTCCTTGAACTCTTCCTGTGTCTGCCCACCTCAGTGCTGGGCTTACAGGCATGGGAAATCACACACACCTTTTTAATTAGGTATTGGGGATCAAATTCAGGACCCCAAGCATGCATAGCAAGTGCTCTTACCTGCTAAGCCATCTTCCCAGCCCATAATTCCAATTTCTAAGTAAATATCCTTTGAATCAGATATATAAATAACTTGCTAGAAATTCAAGGTATTTCTCTCACCAAAAATCTAGTGTAGAAATTAAATTTGTTTTCCCTTATTCCTTGAATACAAGGGATAAACCTCACTTTATTCACTAGGGATTCTTGTCCCCATTTTGTTCAATAAACATGAGGGACCATTGTCAAATTATGTGTCTTCTTTTTACAGACAACGATTGTGTGACAACTCACTTCATTAGTATGGTTGTATCTAGGAAAACACCCTTATTTTATGGTTTCACTTTGGGACTCTAAGTGCCAACAACTTCCTGAGCTCCTTGCATAGAAGAGCAAGCATTAATACTGTTGTAAATAGAGAAGTCTGCAGTGCATGTGTGCTTTGTAAAGGACTAAATGCCAGGTGAGAGCCCAGAGGCCATCAGGCAGCTGCTGGCTCCTGGATGCAAAGGACAAGTGACAGCTGAGGCTGAAGTGAAAGCCACCATGTTCTGAGAAGCCCTGGGGTTTACTCTGCAGGCCTTTGAATCACAGTATGTTATACTGCAGTTATACTTCTGCAGTTTTACAGGAGAAAAATTTAACATGTAAATCACTGGAATTTCTTCCACTTCCTGCTCGGGCAGAGATATGTCAGATGTGACCACTCAAAATCCAATTTATGAACAGACGCAGAATTACCTCTGGTTATTGATTTTTAGGGAGGAAAGTGTAGCATGATCCTGCAGATAAACCAAGCCATTCTGTAGAGAAAATGAAGGTCTTCTTGAAAGCAGATTTAAAAAACAAAACCAGGAAGAGAAGAAGGACAGTATGAGAAATGGCTCCATAGAGAAAGTGTTTGCAGCACAAGCCTGAGTACCTGAGCTTGGATCCTCAGAACCCATGTAACACCTTATGAGGTGTCAGGTGTCTATAATCCCGGTACTTCCAGTGGGAAGGGAGGCAGAGACTGGAGAATATCCTAAAAGCTCATGAGCCAGCCTGGCAAATGAATAGTAAAAAAATAATAATAGAACCTGCCCCAAACAAGGTAGAAGGCAATCCCTGACCTCCACACACGAACCCTTTTGTGTACACTCCTGTACTCACACATATGAACACAGTGACATACATGCATTATACACACAAGAAAGAGAGAGGAAAGAAGGGAGGAAGGAAGGAAGGAAGGAAAAAAAGAAGGGAGAGAGGGAGGAAAGGAGGGAAAGAGGAGAGAGAGAGATTGAGAGACAGAGAAGGAATTTGCAATATTGCTGCTCAGGGTGTGGAATCTTTCCATTACCTTCCCCTGCTTCCCAGCCAACCAGAGAAGGACGGAGTTTCCATGCACTGATAATACCTAATAGACCTGCTGGTTTGTTTCATGAATTTTATCACGCTATAAATTTTGATGGTCCAATTATGCTACCATCAAATGGTGTTAAAATGCCACTCTTGTATAAAAATGCTTTTTTTTAACAGTGCCTTCTAGTGTAACAATCACCACTGTGCTCACCATTTGAAAGGCACTCTATGTATATTTCTGCCAATTTCAAAGACATTGCAGGTAGTTCTGCACACTGTTTTTATTTGGGAGATAAAAAGCTTTGACTGATCAGGTAATTTATAGCCAGCAAATGGGGGGTCAAGAGCCAAATCATGGCGTAATTCCAAAGACTGGGCTCTTTCCACAAAATCACTCTTCTGTTCATTCAGTCTTGGCTCCTCAACAGATTGGTTCCAAACTCCAGACAAATTAGTCTATATCCACAAGTGTTTTCAATTTATTTTCTCTCCTATATCTTTTTAAAAATATTTTATTTATTTATGAGAGAGAGAGAGAATGGGTGTGCTAAAGCCTCTAGCCACTGCAGGTGAACTCCAGATGTATGTGCCACCTTGTGCATCTGACTTTATGTGGATACTGGGGAATCAAACCCTGGTTGTTAGGCTTTGCAAGTAAACATCTTAACCACTGAGCAATCTCTCCTCCTGTATTCTCTCTCTCTTTCTCTCTCTCATTAGAGCTCTTGACTATAAAACAGTCAATTCATCATTCAAGTTCCTGCTAATATTCCTCCTCCTACTAAACCTGTCCAGATGACTCTGTTCCTACCTAAGCTCTCCAGTGAAGTTTCTCCCCCCCAGCCATATATGGATACTCTGTGCTATGTCTTCATTCATTCATTGAGCATGACTTTATCTCTTCCAGGTACTGAAAAAATAACAATGACTACAAGCAAAATTGTATAATAGATATGTGAAAAATAAAATACATTTTAATAATGATATATATTATGAAGATGTTACAATGAAACCCAATTCTTTATGTGCTAACAAAAAATTAAAATACATTTTGAATATATATTGAAATTATATCTGACATTACTGAGCACTTACTATATATCAGGCAGTATACTAAGCCATTTACAGCTTTGAATTTCTTTAATCTTCACAATAACTCTGTAAAGTAAGTTCCTTTACACTTAGAAAGAAGCATAGAGATTTATAGAAGAGTTCAACATGTTTTCCAAAGTGATGTCTCAAAATGGAAGCAAGCTAGCTCCTGAAACTGTACTTTCAAACCCACTACTGAACCAACATTGGTTCAGATATGGAAGAGGAGAGACAAACCTTCCTCTTAGTCTACACAAAAGAAGTGACAGTTTAATGATATCCTGGATAAAAAAGAAAGGATCATCAGGGGAGAAGCAGACAGTAAACAGATGAATACTGAGTAGATGGGAAAGACAATGCTGAGTTCTACTTTTTTTCCTTTATTTCTTTTTTATTGTCCATAATGAGTTACATTATTTAACGAGCAAACAATGAGTTGTTATCCCCAGTTCCCTAATGCCCCTCTTCCCCATCCCCAATCAGCTGGATATCCTCCTCCGTGGGCCGTCTGGATCAGTCCTTGGGGCAGGGGACCATGGATAGCCAGTCCAGCCTTAATATTCACCCACCACGACTCAGGAAACTGAGCGAAAGATGGGGCAGAAAGATTGTGAGAGCCTTGGTAGGGCAGAATACCCAAAGTCATGCCCCCCCTCAGTAACAACACACTAGGGCCGGTGGAACCAGAATGAGTTCTACTTTTGAAGGACCATCTGAAGGGTTGGAGAGAAAGCAAGGAAAGCAGTACAAAGGCTATAACTAAGGCTAGATGGGACAGTGCCTGGAGCCTTGGGGGGTGTGGCACAAGGCACTGTCAGCTCTTTGGTTAGTTTTGAGTCACTCCAGTGATCAACACTATCTAAAAAGAAAAACTTCTATAACCCAAAGTAAGAGTAGCATTAATATATGGCATAAACATGAATATGGGAAATTTGGTGGGCATAGTATTTAGCCATACAACAGTTGTAGTTTCTCCCCTAGGGTGTATGTCCTCCACAGTCATAGGCTTTTAATTAGGTTTTCGTTACCAGGCTCGAATCCACTCCCATGAAGAAGACCCATCATCCAATCAGAGAGTAGCTGGATTTCCCCCATAACACATGCCAGCATTACACCAGTGGGCACGTTTGGCCTGGCTGTCCAGCCATCAAGCTTCAGGGTCCACTGCAGGTTAAGATCATTGATGGCTTTTCTCCCCCACAGGCTACATAGCTGTTTCCAGCATCTAGACAGCTAGTCAACAGGAAGGGAGCTTCTAGCTCAGCTCCAGCTTGAGTTCTCAATGACCTGTAGCCCAAGCATGTGGAGTCTTCAGAATCTAGTTCTGGTGAGCAACCAAGAGCCTCAGAAATAACCTGTAATGTCTTGATGGCATCGGGGGTCTCTCTGACCAACAACTCACCAGACGGTATCCCACCCCTGGTACTTTTTTTTTACAAAATTTTCTGGTAACAATCTATGTCTTACCCTTTTTAAGACAATAACAAGCAAGATACAAGCAGAGATTAAAATTAAAGTGAGATGTGACATGGACCCATGGTGTTGACCCATGAGCAAGAAGAGACAGTTCCTGCTCATCACTTAAAAGTTGTATTTCTTTAAATCCAACGCCTTGAAAAAAGTGGACCATGACATAAGCCTATAGATGTTGACACTGTGTGACATTTGCTGGGTTTAACACATTTTTGAATGTGATTTTTTTTTACTATTTAGTTATTTATTTGAAAGAGAGAGAGAAAGAGATAGACCGAGGGAGACAATGATGCACCAGGGCCTCCAGCCGCTTCGAATCAACTCCAGACACATGAGGCACTTGTGCATCTGGCTTTATGTGGGTACTGAGGAATTGAACTCAGGTCGTTCTGCTTTGTAGGCAAAGGCCTTAATCACTAAGCCATCTCTCCAGCCCTTGAATGTGATTTTATAACACTTCTACTCATTGATTTATTTAGATTTCCCCCTGAGATTCATTAAGAGCAATTCCTGCAAAGAAAGTTAGCTACAAAGCAGTTTTGCTGTGAATTAGACTAGCGTCATGATTAAACAGTATCTGTAGATAGGATGTCACTTATAAATTGATTTAGCTGAGTTTGGGCCTCCCACATTAATCATTTTATAATTCATATTTTCGAATAGTTACAGTTCATTGCACAAGCTCATGTTCTTTTCCTGAAGAAAAATGTTCAGTTCTTGAGGAGCTCTGTGGTTTATAGAAAGTGTAGGAAGTATAAATGGCCTGAGATGCTAAAGCCAAATGTCTGGGACTTGGTTTGCCTCCATTTCTTGGAATGGTAAACATTGGAATGGTAACAGCAGTTAACTTCTCGTTCCTGGGACAAAACATCCAGCCAAAAGTAGCTTAAAAGGGGAAGGGTTGATTTGGACTTACAGTTTCAAAAGGAAGCTTCATAATGACAGGAAAAGCATGGCAAGAGCAGAGAGCCAATCATCACATCTTGTCACAGTAGCGGGGGTGTGGAGGGTGTGGAGAGAGTAAACTTGCTATAAACACCTAACATGGCTGAACTAATAAGCCCCAAAGCCCACCTCCAGTAACACTCCTCCTCCAGCAAGGCTCCATCTCCCAAAGATTCCACAAGCTGGAGATTTATGAGGCTTAAACACAAACACATGAGGCTATGGGGGACATTCAATACTCAAACCACTACAAAAGAGGAACAGATGACCATTTGGATAGGGAGCACTAGGTGACCTCTTTGTCCAAAAATGTTGGTGACACAAGTTCAATTTTGATTAAGATTTCTGTGATTCAGCAAAATGCTCTAGAAGATAGCACCTGTTATGTTCCTTTAGCCCACTATAAAATAGTGAAAGTTGGAAATATAATTATAATATCCTGGAGGCCCCCAAAACATTACAGGCTATTGCCCAGGCTCTTGGTTGCCCATCAGAATGAAATGGTAAGACCCTATTGCTGAAGACCACATATGCTTGAGCTGCAGGTCACTGAGAAATCAAGCTGGAGCTGAGCTGGAAACCTCCTCCCTGTTAACCAGCTGACAGAAAGCTGGAAAAATCTATAGCTGCCTGCAGCCCTATGGAAAGAGAAGGCATCAATGGTGGTGAACAGCAGTGGACCTTGCAAGCCTTAAAACTGGCCAGACAGGCCAAATGTGCCAACTGGAGCAATAGTGGCACATCTACTGTGGGGGAAACCAATTGCTCTCTAATTGGACTGGAGGCCTGCTCCACAAGAGAGAAAGCATGCCTGGTACTGAAGACCTAGTCAAAAGCCTATGGTGGGAAAGTCATGAGCCCTAGGGGAGTAGTGCCTGTATACTCTCACTACTTAGGAGGCTGAGGAAGGAGGACCATAGTAAGACCCTGTCTCAAAAAAAACTCAATTATGATTAACATGTTAAGGACTGGATGAAAAATCAGGCAGCACATAAGAATAGAGGGGCCATGAAGGTAGAGTTGTAATGCCTGAGCAATATTGACGTAAATGGTGGGTATCTGTAAACTGGTCACAGCTGAGGAAAGAATCTTTGAGCTTGGGGATACATTAGTAGAAACTTCCAAAACAGAAAGGTAAAAAGGGGAAAATACTAGGAAAAAACGGAGCAAAATATTCAAGAAATATGAAGTACATAATGTGACTACCAGATAATAAAGAACTAGAAGATGTATATTATTTGAAGTAATAATGACTGAGAATTTCACCAAAATTAATGTCAAACATAAGAGGCTCAGTGAACCCAAGTGAAGGTAAATACAAAAAGACCTTCTCGCATCATTTTCAATGATATTTTGTATGATTATCGTGGTAGGTACATGTGATTACACATTTGTAAAACCCCATAGAAAGTACACCACCCCTATGGTGGTCTGAATGTAAAATGTCCCCATAACCTCAAGCGCTTGTAATTAAGCATCCTATTAGGTCCCCAGCCAGTGGAACCTCTGGGAAGTGGAGCCTTTCTGAAAAAAGACATTTTGCTGGGGGCAGACCTTGGGGTTGAGTAGTTCAACTCACTGTGTATTCAGACCTAGATTCATCTTGCTGCTTCCTCTCTCTCTCTCTCTCTCTCTCTCTCTCTCTCTCTCTCTCTCTCTCTCTCTCTCTCTCTCCCCCACCATGGATGTTAAGTGGTGAGCTGGCTGCCAAGCTATTCTCTGTCTTGATGAAGCTTCAACTCAAGACTTCAATAAATAAATAAATAAATCCTTTCCTCCCATAAACTGCTTCTGATTGGGTATTTGATCCAAGCAATGAGAATGTCACTGGCAACCACCAACAGGGGACTTTAATGAAACTGAACACCCAGTGATAACGAGGTGCCTGTGCCATGTTAAATGAAGAGTATGAGAGCGGTCGGGGACAAAGAGGAACACTTTATATTGTGTAAAAGCACATTTGTCCTTCATACTATAGCGTGAAATCTGTACGTACACTCTGTGAGCAGCTCTTCGTGTGCACAATTCTAATGAGTGGCTTGTTCTGAGTTAACCTCTAATCTAGATGTAATCCTAACTGCAACTCAGGAGGAATGCAAGACCCTGAGGCCTTGGTGTATGTGAGTCCTCTCCCCCTTGCACACACAGGAGGCTATAAGGACAAAAATGCCACTTGACCAGTAGGATAAGACTCAACTTTGGACTGATTGACTGCCTTTGTTTCCTCTCCTGGTATAATCTGCTAAAAATGAGGTGTAAAACAGGCCGTTAGGATGTCAATCTGTTGTCTTCTCAGATTGCCAGCTCTCTGAGTAAAATGCTCTTTAAAAAATTAATTCCTGGGCCATGCTAGAGAAATGGCTCGGCAGTTAAAGCTCTTCCTTGCAAAGCCTGACAGCCTGAGTTGGGTTCCCCAGTACCGTGGTGCATGCATATGGAGTTCATTTGCAGAAACAGGAGGCCCTGGCATGCCCATACTCACTCTGTCTGCCACTTTCTCTCTCTCTCTCTCTCTCTCTCTCTCTCTCTTTCTCTCTCTCTTTCTCTCTCTCCCTCCCTCCCTCCCTCTCTCTCTTCCTCTCTCATAAATAACTGTTTTTACAGAAAATTTAATTCTTGGTTTTTATTTATTTATTTATTTATTTATTTATTTATTTATTTATTTATTTATTTATTGTGATAGGCAGCACAGAAAAAAATTCCAGTTTCAAAACAATTGAGAGAGAATAGTCAAACCACAGTCAGGCCAGTTTTAGCCAGCAGAGTAAGGAAGCCCTCTCAGCTTTAACCCATGGAGGAAATTAGCGTGAAGGACCCTGATGTTTACCTGTCTACTGCACTGGCTTCCTTGTTCCTACCCAATCCACCTTTCAGAAAGTAACCATTCTTCATGCCTATCTTATGTCTTTCTAGTTCATAAATAGGATGCTGCTTTCTTCATGGATTGCTGATAAGATCATTAAACTCAATTTATTGGAATTTTGTCTTTTAACAGTAGGTTAATGACTGTACTATATGTGTATGTGTGGGCTGTTGCTAGTGGGAGGGGCTTGTGGGGAGGGTCGGGGAATATATGGAAGCTCTCAAATTTGATGAGAACCTAAAACTGTTCTAAAAATACCATGTTTTATATGTATAAACATGCCACGATGAAACCCAATACTTTGTATGCTAACCCAAAAAATTAATTTAAAATGTAACTTCTGTTAAGTGTAAGAATATCTTACTTTAATCTTTCTGCACTCTCCAAATTTGTTAGAATAAGTGCATAGTCCATGTGGGTATATAGAGATAAAATATGTTAAGATTTGCTATTCCTCTCTCCCCACCATCAAAGAGGAAGGAAAGTCAAAGTGACCCTCTGGGCTTCTTCCAACATGGTGCTTCCAAGCCATGAGTTGAGGGAGGAGAAATACACTTCTGTTCTCTGGCACAAATTGAACTTGCTATGCAGCAAAACCCTGGAGCAAAGGGACTGTGACGCTCACTGTACCCCAAAGCAGAACGGCAAATGTGACTTTGTGGCAATGTGATGAGTGATCCAAAGCTTATTGACTGGGAGGGTCTGATGCTCTCTGGTATTTGAAGCAAAGTCAGTAACAAAGCATTAATATTTTATGGGTTTTCTGCTGGTTATGTGAGAACCCCACTCCCCATCAGAAGGTACTGGCAAATGCTGATCTCCTTTGAGAACACTGAACTCCAAGTGGGACATCATGTCATATATACTGGTCATCACATGTTTTGAGACTTGGATGAGCTATCGAGATGTGTATCTGGCCAGGAAGCCCGTTTCCATGGCAATCGTCTATCTCCGTGCCTGTCTGTCTTCCCCCAGCTAGGGTGTGAAGTCCATTCAGTCTCTGCAGGTTTTGCCCATCTGCAATGCAGCTGGGGCCGCGGCTGCTTCAAGGGCTGCTAATAATCCTAGAGAAATGAGCCAAAGCCCAGTCAATAATGTTGACAATAGCTATCTGATGATTGCTTGCCCTATTTTTTGTTGTTTATTCAAGCCAGGATCTCCTTACAGTCCAGACTGACTTGTAACTCACTCTGTAGCTCAATCTGGCCTAAAACTCAAAACAATCTTGCTTCCCCAGCCTCCTGAGGGTTGGGATTAAAGGTGTGAGCCACCGCACCTGGCTTCCTTGTTATGCTTAAATTTTTTTTAATGCAGAGATATTCGCAAAGATTTAGGACCATGAAGGTTCATGATTCATTATTAGTAGCAACAAAACACTGGAAGTCATTTTAATTTTCAGGAAGAGAAGATAATTTTACAAGTAAAACATGGTACATACTGCTTAGGATAGGATACTCTGAAGCTGTAGAAATCACTCCCTGAAAAATAATCATGAGGAGAAAGCATATGATAAATTATAAAGTAGGAAACAGAGTCTTGAAAAGACCAAACCATATGGCTGCTAACTGAAAAAAATGGCTCCTCGCATCATAATGATAATTATATATAATAATATGTATAATATAATGTATATTTAATATATGCTGAAAAAAA